>CM029546.1:58105196-58260196 GCA_017141385.1 Sogatella furcifera | reverse complement strand
TCTTCTCCTTTCTTCTTCTACTACATTTTCTCCCACCTCTTCTCCTTCTTCTTCCTCTTCTTTTTCTTTTTCTTCTACTTTTCTCCCACCTCTTCTTCTTCTTTTTCTTGTTTTATTTCGTATTTATACTTCCCATTCTCCCTCCGTCCACCTCTTTCTCCGCTCTCCCTCGTCTTCTTCCACTCCCCTTCTTGTCATTGTATCCGTCGTACATTAAGTTGCAAAGTTGAGAACACATCGTTTTTGAAAAGTGAAAAGTGTATAGTCGGTCCAAGCAAAGAAGACCCTCTGGCAAGATGGGAGAATGACTCAAGCTCAGTCGATATTGGTTCGAAAATTATCAATGTGATCTCAAATTGTAGGAAACAATTTGATCTACAATTTAAGACCAAATCAATAATTTTTGAACCAACATTGACCAAGCTGGAGTCATTTTCCCATCTTGCCAGAGGGTCTTCTTTGCTTGAACAGACTGTAGCAGGAAAGAGAAAAGTTTCGACAGGCGTCCGCAACCAGGGCTCGGCTTGCCAACGACGACGAAATTTGATGACGATGATGAAAAAAATAGAAAAACGAAAATTCGGTGAAAACTTTGTAGAGTTCCCTTGAACTGTGTCGCCTACAGCAGCTTCAGTCGCTAGTCAATTGATTTGATTTTGGGAGTTATATTTCAGGAGTAGACCAATCCCCAGAAGGTTAGTTGAGCTAGTCTCGCCATTTTACCCATTGAAAATCATGTCAAACAGCTAAAAAATCTTAAGTTTTTTCCAATGTTGTTTTATGTTGAAGAATTTACTTCGGAACACAGTTCAGTTTGCCTGTAAATTCATACCACAATATAGTCCAAGCAAAGAAGACCCTCTGACAAGATGAGAAAATGACTCCAGCTCGGTCAATATTGGTTCAAAAATTATCAATTTTGTCTCAAATTGTAGATAGAATGTTTCCTACAATTTGAGATTAGATTTGTAACTTTTGAACTGATATTGAACGAGCTGGAGTCATTTTCTCATCTTGCCAGAGGGTCTTCTTTGCTTGGAAAGACTATACCACAATAACTCATTTAGTCTGACCAAGAATAGAATTCTTTGTCAAATGTCGACATTCTGGCAAGATGAGAAAATGATTCTAGCTCGGTCAATATTGGTTCAAAAATTATTTATGATATGGTCTCAAATTTTAGATTAGCGTTTTCTACGATTTGAAATCAAATTTATTATTTTTGACCAAATATTGAACGATCTGGAGTCATTTTCCCATCTTGCCAGAATGTCTTCTTTGCTTGGACAGACTATACGATTGAGGGGTAAAGGCCTATTTGAGCAGCGGATTTCTGATACGCAGTGGTGATACAGGGTCCAAAATTGATACATCAAGGAAACTAGTTGATACAAAACATCTATAACGCTGATGGAGGGACACCATTTTGGGAATAAGCTGGTTATATTTCTCAACTATTTAAGAGCGTTTGACATTAGTTCAGCTACCAATCCAAACCCGTCTCGCCTTGTGATCGGTTATCCCCCTTCCACTAAGCCACGCCTCCACACAGACACGCCCCCGGCCAATCACAAGCGAGCATTGCAGTTGAACTCGTTAGTTGCTTTAGTTTGCGAGTTTATCAATAGATGATGATCGATGATATAATGTTTGTATTGTACTCAATATGGCAAATAAATTCGATTTGATTTGAATTTGATTCGATTTGATCGCTACAAACAACATTATATACCGTGATATATTATGAAGCTCTCTTTACAGCGAATTTCTGTTACGAAGAAGAGTCCAAAATTGATACAGGAAGGAAGCTCGTTGATATAGTCTGTTCGAGCAAAGAAGAGCCTCTGGCAAGATGAGAAAATGACTCCAGCTCGGTCAATATTTGTTAAAAAAATATTGATTTTGTCTCAAATCGTAGATCAGAATATTTTCTACGATTGAGACCAGATCAATAATTTTTTAACTAAAATTGACCAAGCTGGAGTCATTTTCTCATCTTGCCAGAGGCTCTTCTTCGCTTGGACAGACTATACGAGACTTTCACAAATCTCATGGGTCACTGCCATATTGGAAAAAAGCTGATTGCATTTCTCAATGATTAAACATTTTGAGAGCATATACTCTATCTATACTCGATTTAAGTATTTTCTACGTTAAATTGATATAAAATAATAATAAAGCACTAAGTTTCATAGATTCAATAATAGTTATTCACCCCCGATTTTTGAAATATTCAAATGAGTTAACCTCATTTCGCAACACCACGTTGTACATATATTGTGTCAATGAGCTGCCTTCCTGTACGATTGTGTATCAATTTTGAACTTTTGTATCACTACTGCGTATCAGAATTTCGTCTTATAAAGGGACAACTGCATCCCAATGTTGAAATATTTTGTGTCACTGAGCTTTCTTCCTGTAAGATTGATTATCAATTTCGTACTTTAGTATCACTACTCTGTATCTCAAAGTCGCTATGTAAAGCGGCCTTTACAAAACAGAAATCTATGCAAACATCATAGGCTGCTTCAAAAATCATCCTGTTACTTCTATAGTCGGTCCAAGCAAAGAAGACCCTCTGGCAAGATGGGAAAACGACTCCAGCTTGGTCAATATTTGTTCAATAATATCAAATGTGTTCTCAATAGTAGATTAAATTGTTACCTACAATTTGAGATCAAATTGATAATTTATGAACCAATATCGACCGAGCTTGAGTCATTTTCCCATCTTGCCAGAGGGTCTTCTTTGCTTGGACAGACTATACACGGCTTTAATCTTCCGGAACGTGCGCCATTGTAAAAAGTGCAACAGTCAGAAAGTTTTTCGCTTTGATCAAGAAATTGAAATCCGCGAGGTTGGTAACCTTTATGTATTCCTCCGCGACATCTAGCTCCGCCCATAGGCAAAATATTGCATAACTGTCAATCACTGGTCATTCCCTAAGGCTGAGGCCGCACTGCCAGTGGGTAGAGCCTGGAGGGTGGAGGGTAGTTGGTAAATGTACAGAACATACACACCATCCACAGTAATACATCGTATGAATGGTATGACGTCATTCTGTTTTTGAGGTTATGTTTCCATATTTAAGAATTTCAAGATGGCGGCTGAACACATACCATTCATACGATGTATTACTGTGGATGGTGTGTATGTTCTGTACATTTACCAACTACCCTCCACCCTCCAGGCTCTTCCCACCGGCAGTGCGGCCTCAGCCTAAGTGTTGAAGAGACCGGTGTTAGAAATGTTGTACTTTTTATAACGCGCGCGTCTCGAAATTTAAATATAAAGCTTGAAGTCTCGTGGTCAATTTATCGAAAGTGCGTGTGATTTTACCGTTGATTTTAGATGAATTATTATTATTGATTTTTTCAATTATAAACAGTTTCGACAATTTCTATTATTATATGTCAGATGTTCCTAGAACAAGTGAAATAGACCGACTTTTCAATGAAAGTAGTTCAGAACATCATAAGATAAGCAAAATATTGACTTTTCAGATGACAGTGAGGAAGTTTTCCTCCCTACTCAAAGAGGGATAGTCTATTAGGGGGTATTCGCTGTGTGCAAGTGGGTGGAAAGGATATTTTTGGCGATCAAGGCGCTATTGGCGGATCATTTTGGCGAAAAATTGAGTGAATTAACATTGGAGGAGATAGGGCTAAACCTAAAATAATGTCCTGGAGAATTTGTTTTGTTCTGGATTGTAAAAATAAAACACGCAATGGAAATTTCAAGTTCTACACTTTTCCACTTGCCATACATAAGTTTCATCAATAAAAAGAATGGTTCATGCATTGAATAAATATTGATAGGTGGAGCTAACCTAATTGTTTTGTTTACGTTCAAAAGAATTTGTCGATCAAGTAGGACCATGGAGTGCTCCATTCTAACCTGTACATGAGGTAATAAACATGAATAGTTTTTATGTTAGTTAATCTAATAAGCTGTTACTATCAACGCAAAAACTCTATTAATTATGTTTTAATAAGGAATATTCTCATCATTCAATTTTTCAAATAAATGTGAGCTTGCGCCAATTTTTCATTTTCATGTAAGATAACTTATCAGCTGTTATCTCAAAGTTTTTGTCGACTCTCAAATACATCTGTTTGCGGTTGTCTGCTCTCAAATACTTGAAAACTAGGATTTTTCCAATGTAATGAGCTATAATACTATCAATAACTAACATTCATATCCTAAATATCATGTTCTAATTACTGAGAAATGCATGAAGCAGCAAATAATACCATTCTAATTATAAATGCGTTTTTCCCATTCAGCGCTATGCTTTGTATGCTAAAACGCGTAGAAAAGTACACACGATAATTCACCAGAGCGCAGCATGGTAGATGCTCATAGCGAATAGAGACTGTTTAAGAATATAGTAATATTATAGACCGAATAATATATTATTATACAGTCTCTAGAGTAGGGGGTTTCCTTGCAAATTTTGTAATACGTATGTATTATGTAACACTTTTGTAAATATCTGGAAAATGAAATAATTTTGTATTTGATATGATAAAATAAAAAGGAATTTTCGGATGATAGTGAAATAGAAGGTGACAGTGAAAGTCACCTAGTAGAAAACAATCTGGGTAGTGCTACTCTGTCGATCACTTTAAAAACCATCAATAATAGGCTTAATACAAATATAAAATTAGATAATTTAATGACTAAACCACACTGACCGTCCTCTCTCCCAGCTTCCTGACGCGACAATGGAGGAAGGCGGTGCCCCCAGCTGCGCGGTGATGTTGGTGACCATGTTGTTGTCGAAGACAGGCATGTCGCCGTCCATGTTTCCTGCCACATCATGTGGCTGCAACATGCTGCTGGAGTGCTCGCTGCCCAAGCTGTCAGCTGATGCGGGCCGAGAGGTGCTGTCGACGACAGACGAAGCCGCCTTGGCGAGGGCTTCTTTCTGTTTTTCTGCAATATGAACGGTTCAATAATTGATTTTGTTTTTCATGAAATATTATGCTATTATAGAAATTCATAAATTGAGGTGTTGATAAACATGTTTATCATGTATTGGACTTGAAGATTGTTGAATAATATTATAGAAATTCATAAATTGACGTGATGATAAACATGTTTTTCATGTATTGGACTTGAAGATTGTTGAATAATTGGAAGATTATATTCATTGGTATAGAAACTTTCTTCTATGGTTATTGGTTATATAGTCAGTCCAAGCAAAGAAGACCCTCTGGCAAGATGAGAAAATGAATCCAGCTCGATCAATATTGGTTCAAAAATTATTGATTTGGTCTCACTCGTAGGAAACATTCTGATCTACAATTTGAGATCAAATCAATAATTATTGAACCAATACTGATCGAGCTGGAGTGATTTCTCATCTTGCCAGAGGGTCTTCTTTGCTTGGTCAGACTATAGAAGAGTTTGATTATAAAAGAGTATAATTGAGACGATAAGCTCGATAGAAGAATTGTTTGAAAGAATTGAAGAAATGTTTCAACATGTGATGATGATGATGATGATGATTATGATGATTATTATTATTAGCTTGTGGGTTTATTTGGTGGAGAGACCCAAAGGTGTTCCACCTCGCCGACATAACCTTGTTTATGTGATGATTCAACTTGAACCTATTAATAGCTGATGTAAAGCATCTATTGTCTCTTCTGATTTCAAAAACATATAAAAATACATGTAAATAATGGGCAAAATAAAGACTCTTACTGATAACATCAGCTATCAGAGCGCACAAGGAGTAGATGCCTACTTTATTGGCATGCCAACAGCTATAGAAGGGATATAATTATTATGTTTGCACTAAGTCGGCGAGTGACGTCATTTTCTGTGGAAGTCTTATAATCGTCCTAATCTAGAAAGGTATCAAGTATCGACATCTATTTTAGTCTGTCCAAGCAAAGAAGACTCTCTGGCAAGATGGGAAAATGACTTCAGCCTGGTCAATATTTGTACAAGAGTTATAAATGTGGCCTGAATAGTAGATGAAACTGTTTCCTACAATTTGAGATGTAATTGATAATTTTTGGACCAATATTGAAAGAACTTAGTCATTTTCCCATTTTTCCAGAGGGTCTTCTTTGCTTGGACAGACTATAAATAGCCTACTAGGAGTGAAACAAGAACTGAGCAGAGAATACAGATATTATACAAAATTTTGTATTGATACAAATTTTCTCTCTCGTTTTAATATCTCTTTCTCTCTCATTTTTCACCGGAATACTTTCCAATATCTGTATTTATATAAAATTTTCTATACGGACAGAATCAAATTACAAATGAAACACTTTTTTCATGACAGTTCAAATACGCCCCTGACGAAAGGTTCATCAAACTTCCTATCCAAAGAAAACATTCTGGCAAGATGGGAAAATGACTCCAGCTTCGTCAATATTGGTTTTAAAAATAAAAATTTGGTTTCAAATTAAATAAAACATTCTGATATACAATTTGAGACCAAATTTATAATTTACGAACCAATATCGACCGAGCTGGAGTAATTTTCCCATCTTGCCAGAATGTCTTCTTTGCTTGAACAGACTATAGGACAGAGTAGAGAGAGAGAAAGGAAAGTTCTATTCTCTTGAAAAGTATTCAAATTTTTCCAAGAAAAGAATGAATTCCTATTATTTACCAATCGTACAAAACTCAATTTCCAATCTACAATGTAAATAATCCCTATGAATGATCAAAGATTGGAGTAAATAAGAACTGTACTGCACTGGCGGCTCGTGCCCACGAAACAGGTGAAGTGTTGTACAGTAAAAGATACGAGCACTTCACCTGTTTCGTGGGCACGAGCCGCCAGTGCTGTACTGTTGTTATTCAGATGTCCATTTCGACGTTGACAGACTTCCAATAAGAGTAGTTCCAAGTTTCCTCGATAGAGTGTGCACACTTCTGCCGCTTCGCTTTCACGAAACTTTGCTGTAGGAAAGTTTTCTTTGTTTTTCCACCCTGTTTTCTAAAAGTGGAGTTCGCGCAAACTGACAAGACCCGCCGTTACATTTAGAATCCACTGTATCGGCGGGTCTTCTCAAACCGCGCGTAGCGTCTGAGTTCGCGCAAGCTTAGAAGACCTGCCGTCACATTTGGAATCCATTGTATAGGCGGGTCTTCTCGAACTACGCGAAGCGTCTGAGTTTGCGCTAGCTGAGAAGACACGCTATATAATGTAGAGTGTGTTGTTACGGGGGTCTTTGAAGGTTGCACGAAGTATATCTATGGAAGAGTTCACTATGTGGGTTAGGAGAGTGTTCCTGACACCCAGTCAGCGAAAGGGTGAGTCTGAGGCAGCTCTTATAGTCTGACCAAGCAAAGAAGACCCTCTGGCGAAATGAGAAAATGACTCCAGCTCGTTCAATATTGGTTCAAAAATTATTGATTTGGTCTCAAGTTGTAGGAAATATTCTGCTCTACAATTTGAGACCAAATAAAGATTTTTGAACCAATATTGTCCAAGCTGGAGTCATTTTCCCATCTTGCCAGAGGGTCTTGTTTGCTTGGGCAGACTATACCACAAATTACATGTCAGAGCTACTCTCCGCTGCAGTGTTTAATATAATATACTGGCGAACTGTATCTCTGAGTTGAAACAATTCGATTCTTGCTTGTATATAACTTGTCAGTTTTCATTTTTGGGTTTCTACATCTATAGTATCGCTTTTCTCTCTCGTTTTAATATCTCTTTTCTCTCTCATTTTTCACCGGAATACTCTACAATAAACTTTATAGCATTGGGAAAAGTGAAAGAGAAGATAAATATTCTCCAATAAACTTTATTGTGTTATTGTAATACTTTATATTGTATTGTTATTGTATAGTGTTAGTGTTATACTGTTACTAGAAACAGTGGACGAGAAGTTTTGAACTGCAATGTATTTCAAGTTTTTAAATTCTAATTCCAAATGTATTATCTTCAAACATGAATAAATTTATTCAAATTTATTCTATCCTTAATGATAATTAAAGTTTGAAACTTAAAGTAAACAATAAACAGCATAATATTCAGATATCTATATCTATAAAAGCGAAATGGCACTGATTGACTGATTCATTCATTCATTCATCACCATAGCTAAAAATCCACTAAACCGAATACGTTCAAATTTGACAGGCATGTTCAGTTGGACGTTTAGACGCGCGCTAAGAACGGATTTCAAAAACTTTTCAAGGATACGCCAAATATTTTAGTTTTTCTAAGTTTTTCGGCCTTTTCCTCATTTTTTCGAGAACCAATCGGTAGAAAATGTTGATATTTGATGGGCAGGTTCAGATAAGGTTAGATTTTTCTAGAACAAATTGGCATAAAATGTTGAAATTAGGTAAAAAGGTCCATATTAGGTGTAGAAATGCTGTGCTCAATGAATTTCGAATCCCTTCTGAACGGAGTTTGCAGGCGAGCGAAGTGAGCCTGTTTGTCTTAGCTGACACTGACAGAGGTTTTGCAGGCGAGCGAAGCGAGCCTGTTTGACTCACTCACACTGCCTATACTGTCGGGGGTCCAGGGGGCGGAGCCCCCTGGCTAGGCGGAGAAGGCGAGCGAAGCGAGCCTGCCGGCTAGTACAGTATATAAATCATGATAAATAATTTATAAGGAGGGTCCCTGCAAGGTTGAAAACCTTATAAATAACAATATTGAATTAAAAGGGAGGATATTGTAAAACCACAGGTTGATCAGAAATCAAGATACCGGTTTCAGTTGTTACACCATTATTAATCTCAAACCTAATGTAAAGAAAAGCAGAACTCATACCAATGGTCAAGCAACGATATTGGTAGTTGCTCAAACCAATCACAGTGAAAGTCGGTCATTGGCCTAGACAAGCCCCTCCCTGATTAGAAACGTTACAAAATGGCGATTCAAGAGCAAACATGGCAATAAAAGATTAATAAATAGCAGACATGTACTCAATGAATATGTATACATATAATACTCAATGGATAGAGAAATGTTACGAAAGAATGGGGAAAAATGGAATAAGATAATACCGTAAACAGATGACTAACAAGTCCATAATAAAAACAGATTGGTGATGTTGTATAATCTGTCCAAAAAAAGAAGGCCCTCTGACATGGTGAGAAAATGACTCCAGCTCGGTCAATATTGGTTCAAAAATTATCAATTTGGTCTCATTGTAGGAAACGTCCTGATTTACAATTTGAGACCAAATCAATAACTTTCGATCCAATATTGACCGAGCTGGAGTCATTTTCTCAACTTGCCAGAGGGTCTTCTTTGCTTGGGCAGACTATACTGCATAATTAAAAAAGAATATAAAGGAATTGTACTGCAATATAAAAAGAATTTGTTTGTTTAAACTGAACTGTGAATTAGGCTGTCTTCTGTTACTCCAGTTATTTAAGCTTTAGAAATTACTTTTGCGTAACATTTTTCTATCAATTTCATATCTTATTGTAACTTTCTATCGAAATTTCATCATTGTGTTTACTGTTTCAAACGCCATTTTGTAAGGTTGGTATGAACCGCTAACTGGAGAGGGGCGTGTGTTGGCCAATGGCAGACGTTCACTGTGATTGGTTCAAGCAACTACCAATGGCGGTGCTCGAACTCTAGTATGAATATCGCTGCGCTTCACTTTAGTTTTAGTTTACCAGAGATTGATAATGGTGTAGCAACCGAAACTGGTATCTCGATTCTGATATAAATAAATCTGAATCTGAATTAACAAATCTGTGGTTTGACAATATCTTGCCTTTAGATTTGAAATTGATAGCTACCACAATATCACCTGTTCTATTTAGAACCCACAATAATGTAATATTTAGAAAGCATTAGATATATATAATAGTGTTATATTATAATATGAGACATATAAGATAATGTATAATGATAATAATTAGATAATGATAAATGGTATAGTGCTGGGTGTAGTGCTCTCTCTCTCTCTCTCTCTCTCTCTCTCTCTTACAGGCCAAGTGTTAATGGAAAGGATATACTTATCCTTTCCCAAGAATGGACATTTTTATGTCCAAACTTCGCCTTACATTTAGATATTTTAATGCACAACAAGTAAGATTGCAAACAAGTAGCATGTTGTTTGGTTAATTGTTCTATGATTTTTACATTCACATGTAACCTCTATCATTGGATAGATTATAGAATAACCTGTAAAAATTGTAGTGTAAAATATCTAAATTAGTGTGTAACTTGTAAAAATAATAGAATAATTGGATTTAATGGTAACTCTTGTAATCTAGAAACTGAGCATAAATATTTTGTTGCTATCTAAATGGATAAAGAAATCTAATCTAATCTCTCTCTCTCTCTCACTCTCTCTTTAGGGTTGTGTGGTAGAGAGGACCAAGAGTCCTAACTCCGCCCTTAATAAAGGCAATCAATCAATCAATCAATCACACACACACACACACACACACACACACATACACTCACCAATATTGTAGCATTCTTTGGATAGTACAAGAGAATAGCTTTGATATTTTTTCTCCTATTCTCATGAAGAAAGAAATCGTAAGACGTTGAAGTAAAAGATGATTCAATTGTATTTAATCCAGAGCTCATATTTTCTATCCGATGGGAAAATACTGAAGAAAATTGAACATTGCAGAGCAATTCAACCCCCACTAGTATGTTCAGAAGTTCTATTTTCTGAACGATACGATTGTTGTTTATTTTTTCATTATTTTCTGTGCTTTTGATCTAGTATTGAATTTTCTCTCTCAGCTTTAACAAAATATGAAGTTGGTAGAAGCTGTAGAGAATGCTAAGTTGAGAGTACCTTTTCTCGAGGAAGGTATTGTTATCCTTAATCTTGATATTTAAGCGTAGGATGATAAGGGGAATAAAGAAACGGGAAGAAAGAATAAGAAGAAGACTTTAACAGAAATATAATGAAGAAAAATGAATGAAATAGGCCTACTTGTAATCATTTTTCCTTCTCTAATATTGACATAGGACGATGAAAGAAGTGGAAATTATTCAGTTTTATGAATAGTCTGTCCTAGCAAAGAAGACATTCTGACAAGATGGGAAAATAACTTCAGCTTGGTCTTAAAAGAAGATCAAATTGTTTCCTACAATTTCAGATCAAATTGATAATTTTTGAAACAATATTGACAGAGCTTGTGTCATTTTCCCATCTTGCCGGAGGGTCTTCTTTGCTTGGACAGACTATATCAGATAAAAGGGTTGATAGCTTTTTCCAAAATGGTTGATATAAAGATTATAACTGCAAAGGAATTGAGATCGAGAAAATTCTCAAAGATATTTTTCAACTGAAATTTCTTGCCAGTCAAAATCACAAATTTCTACAAACTATTCACTATTTACACATTAGTACTGTATTTCAAACTTCAAAGAGAATTCAATCACTGAATGTATGTACTGTATGTAGATCATTTGAAGAAACACATAGTTGAAAATAAATAAACTTCCAAAAGGATTGAAGTACAGAGAAAAATGTTTAGAATAAGTAAGAAAACTACTGTATTTCAATCCAATTACAAGTGAGTGAGATAAAAGGCACTATCTAGACTGCTCTCAAAAGCATTTGAATTCAGATAAATTTGGAATAATTTAGATGGAGTTGAATTGCAGAATAAGTGTTCCATGGAATAGTTAAAGTTCATCTCAGGAATCTATTTGTGAAACGCTTCTGCTACAGACAAAATCACTTACCGTAATTATAATTCTCTTAAAGAGAATATTAAATTATAATAATTGAGCAACATTCATTTCAGAACCTTCAGAATCTTGAAGGAGAAACTAATTAGTAACTATCCTCTTGACAAGTTGCAATTGTAGTGGAATTTCCAGGTATAGTCTGTCCAAGCAAAGAAGACCCTCTGGCAAGATGGGGAAAAAACTCGAGCTCGGTCAATATTGGAACAAAAATGATCAATTTGGTTTTAAATTGTAGGAAACATTATGATCTACAATTCGAGCCTGAATCAAAAATTTTTGAACCAATATTGACCGAGCTTGAGTTATTTCCCATCTTGCCAGAGGGTCTTCTTTGCTTGGACAGACTATAGAAATTTTGTACGCTTTGAACAATTAACAAGTTATTTACAACAAACATCACAATGGAGCTTGGAAGAGTGAGAAAATCTCAAATTCCTTGTACAGGTGACGTATAAAGGTTGGGCGGTTTCGTCTGCCTCTTGTATGTTCCAACAGCTTATATTGTAGATTACACATTGTCATTTAGGTATGCCTATTATAATAGGTGATGTTTTTAAATCAAGAGAGAGGTGATGTGAAGCCCTAGGTTAATTACAACACTAATAATTGATAGAAAAAAATTGCACACGAGTTTTGGAAAAAATGTCACGGATTTATATTTTTATCTGTACAACTATAGTCTGTCCAAGTAAAGAAGACCCTCTGGCAAGGTGAGAAAATGACTCCAGCTCGGTCAATATTGGTTCAAAAATTAACAATTTGGTCTCAAATTGTAGGAAACATTCTGATCTACAATTTGAGACCACATCAATAATTCTTGAACCAATATTGACCGAGCTGGAGTCATTTTCTCATCTAGCCAGATGGTCTTCTTTGCTTGGACAGACCATACCGCCTGATATGAACATCACATTTAGATTCAGAATGGGAGGCTGATTCCGAGTTTGTACTCTGGACGAGACTGAATCCCTTAAGAAATAATTTTATTTATTTTATTAAAATATTTATTCATGGCCGTCCAATGCGTACTTTGAGCTATGATGCAAATAACTTCATCTCTATTTCATTTTTGACATCAATTATTATCAGTGACGCTTTTTTCTCATTTTGAAGATATTACTTTTTGATGATGAGAACCAAAGTCAATGATGATGAATGATTAGCACTGAGCTGTGGCTTTGTGTCATTGGCAGCTATGAACTTCATCTTCAACATTCATTCTGAGGCATTAAATAATTTTTTTCTGATTTATCAGTCCCGATACTACAATTAATTATACATTATGTAGCTTCCATTTTCTCGAGAATGCAGCACTGTGGGGGCGTGGTCTATGACTCAACCAATAGCAGACATTCATCTCCTGTCTGCCACCAGTTGAATGTTGAAAATCGCTCCAGGGGGCGTGGCCAAAGACATAAATATTGTTTCTGCTTCCCCCTCCATTTTCTTGAGAATGCAGCACTGTGGGGGCGTGGTCTATGGCTCAACCAATAGCAGACATGCATCTCCAAGTCTGCCACCTGTTGAATGTTGAAAATCGCCTCAGGGGCGTGGCTAAAGAAAAATCGTTTCTGCTTCCCCCTCCATTTTCTCGAGAATGCAGCACTGTGGGGGCGTGGTCTATGGCTCAACCAATAGCAGACATGCATCTCAAGTCTGCCACCTGTTGAATGTCAAAATCGCTCCAGGGGCGTGGCTAAAGACAAAAATCGTTTCTGCTTCCCCCTCCATTTTCTCAAGAATGAAGCACTGTGGGGGCGTGGTCTATGGCTCAACCAATAGCAGACATGCATCTCCAAGTCTGCCACCTGTTGAATGTCGAAAATCGCTCCAGGGGGCGTGGCTAAAGACAAAAATCGTTTCTGCTTCCCCCATTTTCTCGAATGAAGCACTGTGGGGCGTGGTCTATGGCTCAACCAATAGCAGACATGCATCTCCAAGTCTGCCACCTGTTGAATGTTGAAAATCGCCTCAGGGGGCATGGCTAAAGACAAAAATCGTTTCTGCTTCCCCCTCCATTTTCTCGTAAATTAAGCACTGTGGGGGCGTGGTCCATGGCTCAACCAATAGCAGACTTGCATCTCCAATTCTGCCACCTGTTGAGTGTCGAAAATCGCTCTAGGGGGCGTGGCTAAAGACAAAAATTGTTTTTGCTTCCCCCTCCATTTTCTCGAGAATGCAGCACTGTGGGGGCGTGGTCTATGGCTCAACCAATAGCAGACATGCATCTCCAAGTCTGCCACGTGTTGAATGTTGAAAATCGCTCCAGGAGACGTGGCTAGAGACAAAAATCGTTTCTGCTTCCCTCCATTTCTCAAGAATGCAGCACTGTGGGGGCGTGGTCTGGCTCAACCAATAGCAGACATGCATCTCCAAGTCTGCCACCTGTTGAATGTTGAAAATCGCCTCAGGGGGCGTGGCTAAAGACATAAATTTTCTGCTTCCCCTCCATTTTCTCAAGAATGAAGCACTGTGGGGGCGTGGTCTCTGGCTCAACCAATAGCAGACAAGCGTTTCCAAGTCTGCCACCTGTTGAATGTTGAAAATCGCTCCAGGAGACGTGGCTAAAGACAAAAATTGTTTTTGCTTCCCGCTCCATTTTCTGGAGAGTGCATCACTGTGGGGGCGTGGTCTATGGCTCAACCAATAGCAGACTTGCATCTCCAAGTCTGCCACCTGTTGAATGTCGAAAATTGATTTTCCAAAGATCCTCTCTTGTAAAGGTTTTCAAATTTTGAAAGTTTCTTGTCTATTATACATTGTTCTATTCTGTTACTATTCTATCATCAATATTATCATTGTTCTATTCATTGGCCATTTTTATAACTGTTTGATAGGAATAAGATGGAAATCCGTTCCTTATTGCAATATTGTATATATTAATTAGATTTTATCAATCTGAAATCAAGTGTTATATTGTATAAGTATATTACCCGTACAATATTGTATGAAATAATACTAATATTGTATAACTTTAGTGTGTAGAATTGTGTTTTTACTTGGGAATGTGATATTTGTTTTTATCTTTTTATTTTATTTTTTTAATGCTGACTCTATTAGTAAACACTATTAAGAAAGGTTACACTATACAGAAAGTATACACTATATTCAAGAAAGGTTCAATTTGATAATAAATATTGATAAAATCCAAAATTAATGACAAAAATAGTTATTTATGAATGAAATATTGTCACCGTTCCCAGTATTCTGATTGCCGGCAATTGACAGAGCAGTGGAGACAATACATCTCTCTTACAAAGATTAAAGCTGCAGTAACAAGTAATTCACGTTACTGTGAGGTTACTTTTTCTTTGTGGGTTGAGTCAATCATTGCATATTGTAACATCTTTCAACTGGGACTTCAATAGAATCAACTTTATGTGAGCTCACTGTCCAAAGATACTCCTGGGACCTGCATGGTCTGATCAAAATTGTACATTGTGATCTCTAAGACATGCATCACACCACTGTCAAGAGCCAATAAGCACTCATCTGCAATAATCATCTCTCTTCATTATTTTAGTATGATAATTCAATGTGCACAATTCAAATCACTGTTCATGTTTCACTGTATTATTCCTATTACTATTTGTATTGTAGTATTGATCACTTATCAGCACTATCCTATTTACTATGTACATGGTTCTTCTTCTTCTCAAGTTTTATGATTATTTTGAAATCTATATGGCACTTCTTATTCCTTAATCAAGTATTCTTGTTTCTATTCTGTAGTTTTCGAACAAATAGATGTACATGATAATAACTGTAACTGTAATATCCTACAGACTCCTTCTCAGAAATGATTTGCCTCGAGGAGTGCAATCCAACGGCTGAGACAAGAGATGGATCACTGAGCATTGATACTTGGGGCCATGAGGGACTGAATTTATTTGGAGAATTTGTTCCTTTATGGCCTCATGATATCTCTGTTCGCATCTGCAGCGATCAACAACACACAACACAGCATCTAATTCTAATCTATCAATGGAAGGGGAATTCAAGACAACAAGAGTGTGCGTATGTAATCCAGATCCGTTAAGTCATTCACAATATTGAGCTTCATTGTCATTCCGTTTGAATTCCCTCAATGAAATGATAATGAACCTCAAGGTGTGATTGACAATTTCATCAGACCGTCAATAGCACAACATCAGTGAATAAGAATATGGGGATGAACCATGGTATTCATCTTTCAGCACATTCAGTTACAATTTGGAATGTGATGTGAGATGAGTACATTTTGTGGATGAATATTGCTACTGCTCTCTCAATCTACAAGACGTACATCGCAGCATCTTCATATCACTACCAACATCATCAATTGATTATGGATACATAAATAGAAGATGAATGTAGATAGTGATATAATGAATTTATCGATTTGTTTTGGAATTGAATTGAATGAAAAACTCAAGATAAGAATCATTGCCCACCAAACAGGTAGTGCCATCTACTGGCGTGATATGAGAATAAGCTTTGTTATATTATTATATATATATTATTATAATATATTGTTATAATATTAACATTCATCATTTATTGAAAGAATAATTCTCTAAGGGTATTTTGATAGTTATTTAAAATTAAAAAAAAACAGTTTATTACTCCTGTTGTATTTCAGTACATGCTTTATTCTATTAATTCCACAGAACCTATGATAAACTTATTTGTTAAAAACACAGACTAATTTTCAAAACGTACTTCACCTAATTTTTTGGATAATAAGTTCGAAATTATGATACATATTTTTGCAGCACTTGAAATAAGAATAATTCGTGGTCCAGGAGAAGTACCGTATTAAACAATTTGAATTTAGAGCAATAGGTTGTGCCAAATGTATCAATTCAACAAGCCTTTCACACAATTTCTTATAAAATATGAAATGAACTTAATTTGGAATCAATATAATTCGATTCAATCGTCTACTCACCCAGAAATTTAGCATGATCGAAGTCCTCGTATTTGGAAATGTCGGTGGTGTCGTTGTAGGACCAGAATCCGTTCAACTCCTGCAGATATCCGTCCGAGTCGGCACCGAAGATGGGCAGCACGTAGCTCAAGTTCTTCGTCAGCATTTCTTCATCGCCTGGAAACGTCAAGTTGACAATGGTTATACAGAGTGTCCCAAAAATTAACTGATTCCAGCACCAATAGTGCCCTTACTTCAAGTAAGAACAAACAGAAAATTTTGTTGGCAAATTCACAACACTATTCTTCTTCGTAGGACTGTCTTGGACGTTTCATTATTTTTTCAATGATTACTCACAATGATAATTAATTATAGTCCATTCACGATCACTTGAGACGAAATAAACAAACCTCTTGCGTGTGTGTGCGTGTAATGGAAGGTCTTCTTCTATGCGAAAAATTCGGCGGCAGTCGAACAGCTGACTGTTCTCTGCAGCTGTGATTGGCTAAAGACCGACTTGTCTTGTCTCAAGACTGTTGTCTTGACCTGTGATTGGCTACAGCTGTTGGTCTGTGGCGGAAAGTTACTCATAGAAGAAGACCTTCCATTACACGCACACACACTCAAAAAGTTTGTTTATTCCGTCTCAAGTGATCGTGAATAGAGTATAGGCTAGTATTACACGATAATAGTTCTATGATATAGTTCTTCTCCTCCTCCTCCTCCTCCTCCTCCTCCTCCTCCTTCTTCTTCTTCTTCTTCTTCTTCTTCTTCTTTGTCTTCTTCTTCTTCTTCTTCTTCTTCTTCTTCTTCTTCTTCTTCTTCTTCTTCTTCTTCTTCTTCTTCTTCTTCTTCTTCTTCTTCTTCTTCTTCTTCTTCTTCTTCTTCTTCTTCTTCTTCTTCTTCTTCTTCTCTTCTTCTTCTTCTTCTTCTTCTTCTTCTTTCCTTCTTCTTCTTCTTCTTCTTCCTCCTTCTTCTTCTTCCTCCTCCTCCTTCTTCTTCTTCTTCTTCTTCTTCTTCTTCTTCTTCTTCTTCTTCTTCTTCTTCTTCTTCTTCTTCTTCTTCTTCTTCTTCTTCTTCTTCTTCTTCTTCTTCTTCTTCTTCTTCTTCTTCTTCTTCTTCTTCTTCTTCTTCTTCTTCTTCTTCTTCTTCTTCTAGTCTAATCATCACTAGACATCACCATACAGTACTTACAAATTCTCTCAAATAACATTATTCACATTATTTGAAGACAACCTCGTGTTCCCCCTCCAACAAACCAATTTTCGAAAGCAACTGATTGAATATCAGCAAGTTTGCGGTGGAATCGTTGCTGTCTAGTTCAAGCAAAGAAGAGATTCTGGTAAGATGGGAAAGTTACTCCAGCTCGGTCAATATTGGTTTAAAAATGCAAAAACTCAGGTCCAAATTGTAGATCAGTATGTTTTCTACAATTTGAAACGAAATTTGTAATCTTTGAACTAATATTGACTGAGTTGGAGTCATATTTGCATTTTGTCAGAGTGTCTTCTTCGCTTGAACCGACTATGATTGGATTCCGATTATTGCGGATAGCGGATCACTCAGTTATTATTTAGTTATCGGTTAGTTTGTAATCAATTTTCGTGAGGCGATGAGTTGCTGAGACGAGCGAACAACTTGGTCGACAGTTTCGGTTTGATGGAAATAGTTGGCAGCAGATGTTGGCCGATAACGACGACAGTCTTCGATAACCTGAACCCCGAAGATATCCTGCGGAAAATTATGTAACTTTAAACTATGTAACGGCAAACTGCTAACTATATATACAGTATATATATTCACAGCAAAATGCTCACTATACAGAGTGTTTCAGGAGGAATGTGCAATACTTCTCAGGCTGATTCCTTACACCAAGTAGACGAAAAAGTTCCATGGGACCATCCCCAAAAACGCTTTGTTACCGAGATAACAATGGCGGAAAATTGAGATTTTTCAAAATATATTAATTTTTCTAATTTTTTAGAGGCTTTATTGAGGTTTTAAAATAATCGATTCCTATGTAAAATTAGCTGAGGAATTCAATGAAACCAGTTCCAAATCTGTAACTTCAACGGTTATTGAGATAATTGGAAAAATATGCTAAAAAACGCCATTTTTCAACAATAAGTGTTATAATTGGATAAGGAACCATAAAATTGTATTTTTTATTAATGGAAGTTGAAGAGAGTCGGATTCTAAAGAAAAAGTTGATGGCGGCGATTGTGTATATCTCACCCAAATCTCAGAAATGGCGATCAAAAATCGAAAATTGACAAAACACAGCACAAGTGATGAATAATTTGTGTTTGGTAGCGATTTTGCAATTTTTGATCGCTATTTCTGAGATTTGGGTAAGATTCACACAATCGCCATCAGTTTACTTTTTCTTTATAATCCGACTCTCTTCAACTTCCATTAATAAAAAATACAATTTTATGATGTCCAATTATCCGAATTTTAGCTCACCCGAATTGATCCCGGTCCCAATTAGTTTGAATAATCGGCGTTCTACTGTAAATGGAATATAAAATTTCAATTAAATGTCTATTCTTAATAGAATGTAAGGACCAAAATGTATTGAAAATTCAATAGAGAATCAGCCAAAATTTTGTGAACATACCTCAGTAATTGTTTTCTGTAAACAAGCATGGCATCTGATTTTTTTTTTCCTTTTTTGTCTAGTATAGAGCTATTACTAACTGGAATGTAAGTTACGTATGTTAGTAAAAAATTGAAATCACAGTATCCTGTAAGAATTCTTTTTCGAACACATGCTTTGCACATTTTAGAGGAATTATTAAATAAAAAAAACCTTCTGAAAGAGAACTTTAATTCCAATTTTTTACTAATATACGTAAAATTTAATTCTAATCTGTTCTGAAAGTGAAGAGTAGCAGTCCAAGTATAGTCTGTCCAAGCAAAAAAGACCCTCTGGCAAGATGCGAGAATGACTCAAGCTCGGTCAATATTGGTTCAAAAGTTATGAATTTGATCTCAAATTGTAGGAAACAATTTGATCTACTATTAAGGCCACATTTACAATTCTTGAACAAATATTGACCAAGCTAGAGTCATTATCCCATCTTGCCAGAGGCTCTTCTTTGCTTGGACAGACTATACCAACAGTTGAGCACTGCTATTGGTAGTTGCTTGAACCAATCACAGCGAACGTCTGCCATTGGCTTAGACAAGCCCCTCCCCGATTAGCGGTTCATACAAACGTTACAAGATGGCGATTCAAACAGCAATCACAATAATGGAGGATAATGAAATAGTTATAGTCTGTCCAAGCAAAGAAGAGCCCCTGGCAAGATGGGGAAATGACTCCAGCTTGGTCAATATTTATTCAACAATTATAAATGTGGTCTTAATAGTGGATCGAATTGTTTCATACAATTTGAGATCAAATTGATAATTTTTGAAACAATATTGACCGAGCTTGACTGATTCTCCCATCTTGTCGAAGGGTCTTCTCTGCTTGGACATACTATACAATTATATTCATTATAAATATACAAATGCTACAAAAGAATAAGAAAACAATTATTATTACTTCAATATTTTTAATGCCTCAAGGGTCTATTCTTTCAATAAATAATATTTTCCTGCTGTAACAAAACAACTTCATTATACAGGGTGTTTCAGGAGAAATGTGCAATACTTCTCAGGCTGATTCCTTACACCAAGTAGACAAAAACAGTTCCATGGGACCAACCCCCAAAAACGCTTTGTTACCGAGATAACAATGTCGGAAAATTGAGATTTTTCAAAAAAAAATAATTTTTAACTTTTTAGAGGCTTTAATGAAGTTCCAAAATAATCAACTCCTATGTAAAATTAGCTGAGGAATTCAATGAAACCAGTTCCAAGTTTGTAACTTTAACGGTTATTGAGATAATTGGAAAAATATGCTGAAAACGCCATTTTTAAACAATAAATGTTATAATGAGGAGTCATAAAATTGTATTTTTTATTAATGGAAATTGAAGAGGTTCAGATTCCAAAGAAAAAGTTAAATGGCGGCGATTGTATAAATCTTACCCAAATCTTAGAAATGGCAATCAAAAATCGCAAAATCGCTACTGAACACAAATTCATCACTTGTCCTATGTTTTGTCAAATTTTGCGATTTTTGATTGCTATTTCTGAGGTTTGGGTAAGATTGACACAGTCGCTGCCATTCATTTTCTTTATATTCCGACTCTCTTCAATTTCCATTAATGAAAAATACAATTTTATGATTCCTTATCCAGTTATAACCCTTATTGTTGAAAAATGGCGTTTTCTGGCATATTTTTTCAATTATATCAATAGCCGTTGAAGTTACAGACTGGTTTCATTGAATTCCTTAGCTAATTTTACATAGGAATTGATTATTTAAGAACCTCAGTAAAGCCTCTAAAAAATTAGAAGAATATATATTTTTTGAAAAATCTCAATTTTCCGCCATTGTTATCTCGGTAACAAAGTGTTTTTGGGGGTTGGTCCCATGGAACGTTTTTGTCTACTTGGTGTAAGGAATCAGCCTGAGAAGTATTGCACATTCCTCGTGAAACACCCTGTATTATTCTATGAAAATATACTACGGGTTAATTACTTCTCTTTTAACAAACTTCCTTCTCGAGCAAATTAAGAAGACCTCCATTACAATGTAAAGTTTATTGTAGCTGCGTGTCTTCTCACCCCACGCGAACTCAATATTATTATGGATAGGAGTGATAATTGCCGGCGATAAATTTTCATTATGATAATTGCGCAAACAGTAGATGAGCTCATTGATAAACAACTTCTGCGGAGAGTAGGATTCGTTTTTGCTAATGAATGAAAAGTGAGTAGCACTTTTTTGAATGAAGAATACTTGGTAGTCATCTCTGTCCAAGCCAAGAAGACCTTCCGGCAAGATGGGAAAATGACTCCAGCTCGGTCAATATTGGTTCAAAAATTACAAATGTGGTCTCAAATTGTAGATGAGAATGTTTTCTATAGTTTGAGGGTAAATTTATAATTTTTGAACCGATATTGATTGAGGTGGAGACATTTTACCATCTTGCCGGAATGTCTTCTTTGCTTGGACAGACTGTATCGTGGACTAAGTAAGGAGGTTTCAATTCTCACGGAAAGTGGTTAATATTCATAAGAGATAGAAAGTGCAAAGAGCTGTTTACATATTCATGAATACGCTGCAGGCTGGGATGCTTCACTCTTCTTTCTGCAATGTTTCTTCTTCTTTTCTTCTATTTTCTCCTTTTTTTACCCCCTCTTCTCTTTCATCTTGAAATGTTTTGCCTCATTTTCCACCTTTTCCTCATTTTTCCTCCTTTTTCTTATTCTTCCACCTTTTCCTTATTTTTCCTCATTTTTCTTATTCTTCCACCTTTTCCTTATTTTTCCTCCTTTTTCTTATTCTTGCACCTTTTCCTTATTTTTCCACCGATACTTATTTTCCCTCTTTTTCCTTATTACCCCTACATTTTCCTTATTCGCTTATTTCCTTCTTCTCCTCTCTATCCTTATTTCCCTCCTTTTCCTTAATTTCCCTCCCTATCCTTATTTTCCCTCCTTTTCCTTAATCTCCCTCCCTATCCTTATTTTCCCTCCATTTTCCTTACTTCTCCTCCATTTCTCTTAATTTTTCTCCTTCCTTATTTTCCTTCTTTTCCTTCTTCTTCCCTCTTCTTTTCTTCTTCTTCCTTCTTCTTCTCCTTCTTTTCTTCTTCTCCTTCTTCTTCTTAATTCTTTCTTCCTTCTTCTCCTTCTTCTTCTTCTTCTTCTTCCTTCTTCTTCTTCTCCTTCTCTTCTTCTTCTCTTCTTCTTCTTCTTCTTCTTCTTCTTTCTTTCTTCTTCTTCTTCTTCTTCTTCTTCCTTCTTCTTCTTCCTTCTTCTTTCTTCTTCTTCTTCTTCTTCTTCTTCTTCTTCTTCTTCTTCTCTTCTCCTCTTCTTCTTCTTCTTCTTCTTCTTCTTCTTCTTCTTCTTCTTTCTTCTTCTTCTTCTTCCTTCTTCTTTCTTCTTCTTCTTCTTCTTCTTCTTCTTCTTCTTCTTCTTCTTCTTCTTCTTCTTCTTCTTCTTCTTCTTCTTCTTCTTCTTCTTCTTCTTCTCCTTCTTCTTCTTCTTCTTCTTCTTCTTCTTCTTCTTCTCTTCTTCTTCCTTCTTCTTCTTCTTCTTCTTCTTCTTCTTCTTCTTCTCCTTCTCCTCCTCCTTCTTTTTCTTCTTCTTCTTCTTCTTCTTCAGCATCTTTTTTCTTATCGTATTCGTCCAATTCCCCCCAATCCTGTTATTATTGTTCCTGTTTACCAGTTTCGTATCTTCTTTCCAGTTGTTGTTCTTTTCTTCCTAGATTCTCCTTTCTCTCATTATCCATCTTTTTGTTTTTACTTCCCCTTCTTAGAATAAAGATTATAGAATGAAGACGTGGTGTTGCTGCGTGATTTTGTTCCGGGAGACTAAGTGCTCTTCCTGTCTGCAAACACATATTATTATTACACAACCATCCAAAAACACAAAGATTTGCTAAACACTCCATTATATTGTGAACCTAAAGTGAGGGTTCTAACCATAACCAAAACCATTCTATAGGCCTACTTAATGTTGGTAGCAGATTTTCTCTTATCACGGCCTCAAGCTGTACAACCGTACAGCAACAAATCGGGATCTAAGAGCCTTTCCAGTCCATCTTCTTGTTTTAGTGCATTTCATTCGAAATAAGCACTATTGGTCTTACCCTGAAAATCGAAAATTTATGATGTGATATATTTTTTACACGTTTCCGAGCTCCTAGAACACGAATTTGATGTCCTTTCAAATTCATATATCTCTATATATATATATATATATTTATTACATATTTATATGTGTACAGATTCTTGTGAACACGATAACTCCCGAAGGGCTTGTCAGAGAGCGACCGAATTTTGCACAAGAATCATTAGTGCTAATATCTCGGTCAAGTTCGTTAACCAGTGAAATTGGTTCAAGGATAGGGGGTGAAATTAGGGGATGAAAGTTTTGAAAAATCACTACTAATCGATCAATAATTTGATCGTTTTGAAAATTGATGTGTATAATACCCTTATCATGCCCTACAATTTGAGCTATCAACGAAAAAAATCCAATAAAAAATGGCGGTGAAAATGGCGAATAATGTGCCAAAAATGGTGTTTTTCGAGAATGGCACCTTTGAATTCATACCCTGAATAGCTCATTATAAGTCATATGATTTGAGTCATCATAAAATTGCATTTGAAATGCACTCTTTCCGACCGCCAGCTGCCGGAGCGAATTTTTTCATAATTTTTTTGGTACACTAGATAGAAAGTAGCCAGTTTTTATCTACTTGATATGCTTCAAAAGCCTTCATTTTCCACACTAGGGTGGAATAAACACGGCTGATATTTGGGCCTTATCTTCTCTTCTTATCTTCTTATCTTCTTGGGCCTTATCTTCTTTGGTACAAGAAATGAAAAATCAGCTGTCAACAAAATTTTCCGTTGACTTAGCAGCGCATTGCATGCAAATTGGTCGACTGAACAGGTAAGTCGACTATTTAGAACATTCTCCAACTGATTGCATCAGACGATTTAGCAGATGATTTTCTTCAAACAAAAAAATTTTTGTTCCATATTGTTCCACACCTAACCTTTTGTTATGATTGGGAATTGAGTTTAGCGACTGATAATCTTTGATGAAATTAGAATCTTGAATTTATTTTAAAACATAAAACGGGAATTACCAATATGGAATTCAGCAAGTTGAATTTGTATGTCGTATTTATGAAGACTTCTCTATCTTATTCCAATTAGCCTTTCTATAAAATGTACCAAAAACACAAATACACAACACGTTTCAAAAACGTTCGCGACGTCGCGAATACTCACCTTTCCAGCCTCAGCTGATCGCTTCGGCTGTAAAGCTCCGTACTCTTGACGTCGCAAAACGACGTTTTCAAAACTATACTCCGTCCACTGAGTGTTCGGACCCAAGCTCCTCCCCCATTTTGACGTCGCAGGCGGCTTTAGCCAATGGCAAGTGAGGTCATCATGCTGCAGCTGTTACTTTTTAGGTCACAGTCATGCTGTGAAAATCTGGGAAACGCAAGCCTTTCACTTTTCAGGGAATCTATCAAAATTTATGTGTTTGCACTCTTTCAGCTGATTTACATAATTCAAACCTCTCATGGAAGATTTTTTTGGCGGATATGTTTTGTTCTTTGTTTCACGTTCAACAAAACAACTTAGTTCTTTTAGAAAATATTAGTTTTATTGAATTCAAAGTTCATACAGTAATGAGATTAATTTATTGCAAGTGTAAACTTTAGATTAAGTTATATATGCCTACTTGAATTTGCAGTAGTGTGTAGTTGAATGAGTTTGAAATTCTCGGCTTGAACTGAGCAGTCAAAATAATAACAAAAATATTATTATGAACTATTATGTTCAATCAACCATAATTCTATCAAGTGATATTGATGATGATCGTTCTCATGTTAGAAGGATGTAAATTTTGCCGAACAATCATAAAACATCAATATTTCTAAGGCCACTCAAAAATTCGATAATAAAAGTCCAATATCGATTAGAAATTTCTAAGTTCCTGGCAATATTACGGCCGCTTGTGAGCTGGTCGGATCATGACGTCAGAACCTTGGAGTAGGAGCTTAGGTCGGAACACTCGGCGGACGGAGTATAGTGGTGTAATATACTATTTCTGTTGACTTTTGACGTTTTCAACTCTTGTCACTGATAATAATGATAAAATAATAATTTATTATTGATTTCACTATTCTCTGTCACAAGATGGCATGCTCGTCAGTTGAAGCTGCCCGTATCTTATACTGTACAACACTTCACCTTTTCCTGACGGCACGAGCCACACAGTTAATTAGTAGAATTTGGAATAATAATAATAATAATAATAATAATAATAAGAATAATAATAATAATAATAAGATTATTCTTTCTTGTTATTATTAGAAGAAGAAGAAGAAGAAGAAGAAGAAGAAGAAGAAGAAGAAGAAGAAGAAGAAGAAGAAGAAGAAGAAGAAGGAGAAGAAGAAGAAGAAGAAGAAGAAGAAGAAGAAGAAGAAGAAGAAGAAGAAGAAGAAGAAGAAGAAGAAGAAGAAGAGGAAGAAGAAAGGGTGAATGGTTGTGAAACGAAAGAAAGGCGGGTGGAAGAGAAGAAGCATATAAACTTCTACTATGACCTAGTTTTCGCGATGAATGGGGTGGATGAGGTGATAAACAAGGACAAAGAGAAACCTAATCAGCTTGCTCATATAACTGGATTATGTGAGTGCGACTTTATTCGCTATATAATGAGGAGGAGCAACAGCTGCGGGGTGGGGGGGGGCATCCCACACCTCTCATAAGTTTGCTCATGTTGCATCATTCTCCTAGTATTATAGGGCTCTATAGTCTCTACTTTTAGTAACACTTCTTCTTTTTCTTCTTCTTCTCCACCATTCTCCTTCGTCTTCTTTTTATTTTTCTTCTTCTTCTTCTTCTTCTTCTTCTTCTTCTTCTTCTTCCTTCTTCTTCTTCTTCTTCTTCTTCTTCTTCTTCTTCTTCTTCTTCTTCTTCTTCTTCTTCTTCTTCTTCTTCTTCTTTCTTCTTCTTCTTCTTCTTCTTCTTCTTCTTCTTCTTCTTCTTCTTCTTCTTCTTCTTCTTCTTCTTCTTCTTCTTCTTCTTCTTCTTCTTCTTCTTCTTCTTCTTCTTCTTCTTCTTCTTCTTCTTCTTCTTCTTCTTCTTCTCCTCCTTCTTCTTCTTCTTCTTCTTCTTCTTCTTCTTCTTCTTCTCCTTCTCCTCCTCCTCCTCCTCCTCCTCCTCCTCCTCCTTCTTCTTCTCTTGCCCGTTATGCCTTGCAGCGTCTGGTACTGTACTTCTAGTCACACTTCTTATTCTTATTTTACTTGTTGTTGTTTTTCTCCTTCATATTTTAATCTTGCATGTTGGACTCTTCTTTATCATATAATATGAGAAACAGCTGATTGAACTTCTTTAATACAAGAAACAGCTGATATAATTTTGCCTCTTTTTGTCTCTGTCTTCAAAAAATGCTCTTATTTAAGTTTTAAAAGAAATCCATAATTTTGAATTTTTAGTCTCATTTCAACGCTGAAAGTCCAGCTAGGCGGTCTCGTTTGTCTCTTGTACCTGATGTAACGTACTAACAGCTGATGTTCTAACTAACAGCTGATATTCTAACTAACAACATCTAACTAACATCCTTCGTTTCTTTCGATTTCAAAAACTTCATCGAGGCCAAGCTAAATGATTCCAATGACATCAGCTCCAATTATATGCAACATCAGCTGTTGCAGCGTACAAGGAGCAGACGAAGCCACCCAACTTATCGACATCATCTATACGGGAAAAGGACTCGATAAACCAGCACCAAAGATAAACGCCAAATTTGATGGCACAAAGAGGAAACTGATAAACCAGATCACACAAAGACCAGTGAATAGCAAATAGTTCACACAAGCTGGAGAAGACCCATCGTTCCTATACACTTTACACTGTATCTGCGTGTCTTCTCACCAGACAACATGCAATAATAAAGTGACTGATCAACTTCTACCCAAATTCTAACTTCACCACTGGATGGTAACTTTATATAGTCTGACCAAGCATAGAAGACATTCTGGCGAGATGGGAAAACGACTCCAGCTTGGTAAATATTGTTTCAAAAATTATAAATTTTGTCTTAAATTGTATAAAACAATCAGATCTACAATTTGAGACTGAAGCTATAATTTTTGAACCAATATTGACCGAGCTGTAGTAATTTTTCCAACTTCCTAGAATGTCTTCTTTGCATGAACGGACTTTACCAGCCAGCTGTAACCAACTCTATCACTGACAACTTGGTATGTTGTGGTTGAGGGACATGTGTATTGATTCAATCGGGTCCTTTTTCATCTTCTCCTCCTCCTCCTCCTCCTCCTTCTCCTTCTTCTTCTCCTTCCTCCTTCTTCCCTTCTTCTTCTTTTTTCCTTCTTTTTCTTCTTCCTTCTTTCTCCATCTTCATTCATCTTCTTCTACTTTTTCTTCTTCTTCCTTCTTTCTTCCTTCTTCTTCTTTCATCATCATCTTCTTCTACTTATTTTTTTCTTCTTCTTCATTTGCTTCTTCTTCTTCTTCTTCTTCTTCTTCTTCTTCTTCTTCTTTCTTCTTATTCTTCTTCCCTTTTTTTCATCTTCATCATCTTCTTCTTCTTCTTCTTCTTCCTTCTTTTTCATCATCATCATCATCTTCTTCTTCTTTCTTCTTCTTTTTTCATCATCTTCTTCTTGCTCCTCCTCCTTCTTCTTCTTCTTCTTCTTCTTCTTCTTCCTTCTTCTTTCTCTTCCTCATTCTTCTTCTTCTTCTTCCTCCTTCTTCTCCATCTTCTTCTTCTTCTTCATTCTTCTTCTTACTTTCAGCCCATTATTATTACTTTTCTATTTATTCCATTACTTTTACTTTTTACATATTACTTTTCTATTTAGTCTCTTTCTCCAAAGGGGTGATGATACCCCTTTTCCCTCTCTATCATCCCCCTTCCCACTATCACCCCCTGCATCCCCCCATATGAGGGGTTGATACATGTCTGGAGCACTGCACCCCACACACCATGTTTCAACAATGACTAATGGGCTTGGTCCAACCTCCACCAGCTGTAAAATGTCACAAGTGAAAATTCACTGAGTGTACAGACCGCGTCAACTGTAAGCAGACACTTTGTCCCATTACAAGTGTAGCTAAACGGTGTGTCTTCTCAGCTTGCGTGAATTATTCAGTTCAGTAGGATTTATGTTGGAAGTAGTTTTGTTTTATAGTAGACTGTTTGGACATGTTGGTACAGTAGTTATTAGTTGAGGTTCTACTTATTAATGAGTGACAACAGTTGATTAATTATCTATGGTTGGTTGACACCGGTTGGGCTCAATTGACTATAAATAGGAGTTTATTGCACAATTGTTAGAAAGTAGTCAGTTTTGATCAACAGTTGAATTTCAACTTGTCATACATCGAAAGCCTTCCACATTATTATAACGAAATCTTCCACATTAGTGCGGAATAAATGGAGTTAGGCCGGTATCACACGATGATAGTTCTATGATCATACCTATGAAAATATGATTTCGTATTTTGTAATACCGGCCTAAGGCTGAGGCCGCACTGCCGGTGGGTAGAGCCTGGAGGGTGGAGGGTAGTTGGTAAATCTATAGAACATACACACCATCCACAGTAATACATCGTATGAATGGTATGTGTTCAGCCGCCATCTTGAAATTCTTAAATATGGACAATATAACCTCAAAAAACAGTATGACATTCAAACGATCTATTACTATGGGTGGTGTGTATGTTCTATGGATTTACCAACTACCCTCCACCCTCCTCCGCTCAACTCACCGGCAGTGTGGCATCAGCCTGAAGGCCTTATTGCTATATTCTGTCCAAGCAAAGAATGCTCTCTGGCAAGATGGAAAAATGACTCCAGCTCGGTCAAATATTGGTTCAAAAATTACAGATTTGATCTTAATCCTAGGAAACATTCTTATCTACAATTTGAGACCGAATCAATATTTTTTGAACCAATATTGACCAAGATGGAGTCATTTTTCATCTTGCCAGAATCCCTGATGATTTTAGTCAATCATTATTTCAAGTGTGTAGGCCCACAACAAACCTCGCAAATACTAAACTTTTCTAGACTCAGCTGACGCTTTGTCTGTGGAGCTCCGTATTTTTGGCGTCGCCAATTGAGATTTTCCAAACTAGTAACGTTATACCTTTACCCTCTAATCAAAATAATAAATGTGTGTAAAGTCTGTCTATACATAGAAGACCCTCTGGCAAGATGGGAAAATGACACAAGCTCGGTCAATTTGGTTCAAAAATTATCAATTCCATCTCAAATTGTAGGAACTCGATTTGATCCACTATTGACATAGAGACCACATTTATAATTCTTGATCAAATATTGACCAAGCTGAAGTCATTTTCCCATTCTTGCCAGAGGTCTTCTTGCTTGGACAGACTATAATAATATACTATTAAAAAGATGATGGATTGAAGAATGACGGATGATTAGGAGGGAGGACGAAGCAGCATGTGAAGTGACACGTTAAATAGAGTTGAGAACACACACGATAAGGAAGCAGAACAAGCGAGCACAAGAAGAAGAAGAAGAAGAAGAAGAAGAAAGAAAGAAAGAAAAAAAAGAGAAGAAGAAAGAAGGAGAAGAAGAAGAAGAAGAAGAAGAAGAAATAGGAAGAGAAAAAGAAGAAGGAGAAGAAGAGAAAGAAGAAGAAGAAAAAAGAGAAGAAGAATATGATGGAGAAAGGAAGAAAGATGAAGAAGAAGAAGAAAAAGGAAATAAATAGAAGAAGAAAGAAGAATAAGAGGAAAAAAGAGAAGAAAGTAAGATAGGTTGGAGATTGGATAAGAAGAAGAAGAAGAAGAAGAAGAAGAAGAAGAAGAAGAAGAAGAAGAAGAAGAAGAAGAAGAAGAAGGAGAAGAGGGAAGAAGGAAGAAGAAGAAGAAGAAGAAGAAGAAGAAGAAGAAGAAGAAGAAAAAAGAAGAAGAAGAAGAAGAAGAAGAAAGAAGAAGAAGAAGAAGAAGAAGAAGAAGAAGAAGAAGAAGAAGAAGAAGAAGAAGAAGAAGAAAAAAGAAAAAGAAGAAGAAGAAGAAGAAAGAAGAAGAAGAAGAAGAGGAAATAAAGAGAAGAAGATTTAGTAAGATAGTGTACGTTGGCGGTTGGTTGATAGAAGAAGAAGAAGAAGAAGAAGAAAGAAGAAGAAAAAAAGAAGGGGGGAAGAACAAGAAGAAGGAGAAGAGGAAGAGGAAGAAGAAGAAGAAGAAGAAGAAGAAGAAGAAGAAGAAGAAGAAGAAGAAGAAGAAGAAGAAGAAGAAGAAGAAGAAGAAGAAGAAGAAGAAGAAGAAGAAGAAGAAGAAGAAGAAGAAGAAGAAGAAGAAAGAAGAATAAGAGGAAATAAAGAGAAGAAGATTTAGTAAGATAGTGTACGTTGGCGGTTGGTTGATGAGGGGTAGCAAAACGTTCTAATTCCAGTCGATTCAGCACTTTCTGTCGCTTATAAATCATTCATCCTTGCTCCTTGCTCCTACTCCTGTTTATCTTCCTCTCCTCCTGTTCTTACTCCACCTCCTTCTCATTTTTCTCTCTCTTCTTCAAATCTTCCCATACCATTTTCATCACTCTTCCTACCATTCCTGATCATCTGATCAATTAGCTAAGAAATTCTATGTTACAGTCAGCCCAAGCAAAGAAGACCCTCTGGCAAGATGGGAAAATGACTCCAGCTCGGTCAATATTGGTTCAAGATCTACAAATTTGGTCTCAAATTGTAGATTAGAATGTTTCCTACAATATGAGATCAAATTGATAAGTTTTGAACCGATATTGACTGAGGTGGAGTCATTCTGCCATCTAGCCAGAGGGTCTCCTTTGCTTGGACAGACTATACCAGAGGTTTTTAACTCGAACGGTTATTGAAATGATATGGAAAATATGCTACAAAAACTATTTTTCAACAATATTAATGGTCGCTTTCTACAAAATGGTTACACACTTTCAATCAGTGTAAACGTACCTAGGTATAGTCTGATCAAGCAAAGAAGAGCCTCTTGCATGATGTGAAAATGACTCCAGCTTGGTCAATATTGATTTAAAAAACATCAATTTGATCTCAAATTGTAGGGAACGATTCGATCTACTATTAAGACCACATTTATAGTTCTTCAAAGAACATTGACCAAGCTGGAGTCATTTTCACATCATGCAAGAGGCTCTTCTTTGCTTGGTCAGACTTTACCATAAAATGAAAATGGATAAGTTTAACTGTGTTTTGTGCATTCCCTATTCACAGAAATAGTGTAACATACAAATACTTCTTTTTCTTCTTCTTCTTCTTCTTCTTCGTCTTCTTCTTTTTAGCCTCTTTTTTTGTATTCATTCTTCGTCTCTTTCTCCACCTCCTCATCCCATCCTTCTCCACCACCTTCATTCATTCTTTTCAACTTATGTTCCCGCCTTTCCATTCTCTTCCTTCTACAATTTCCTCCTCTTATTACCTACTCCTCCCCTTCCTAGTCCTCCTCCTCATCCATTTACTACTCCTCCTCCTCCTCCTCCTCCTCCTCCTCCTCCTCCTCCTCCTCCTCCTCCTCCTCCTCCTCCTCCTCCTCCTCCTCCTCCTCCTCCTCCTCCTCCTCCTCCTCCTCCTCCTCCTCCTCCTCCTCCTCCTCCTCCTCCTCCTCCTCCTCCTCCTCCTCCTCCTCCTCATCCTCCTCCACCTCCTCCTCCTTCTCCTCCTCGTTCTCCTCCCCACTCTTATCACACTCCATTACTCCCGAAAAGTGTCTCCTACCCCTCTCACACTTGATATAGTCGGTCCAGGCAAAGAAAACACTCTGGCAAGATAAGAAAATGACTCCAGCTTGGTCAATATTGGTTCAAAGATTACCAATTTTATCTCAAATTGTAGGAAACAATTTGATCTACTATTAAGACCACATTTATAACTCTTGAACTAATATTCATCAAGCTGGAGTCATTTCCCCATCCTGCCAGAGGGTCTTCTTTGCTTGGACAAACCGTAGTAATGAACCTCGGTCTGTGGGTAGTGTGAAATATATTCAGCGGCGCACAAATTCAGCTGACACCTGCAGAATGATAGCGGCAGATGCACTGCTCTAATGACGTCACATACATCATTCACAATCACAAGTAGCTCACATGACATGTAATGCTAATATAGGCCAAGTCGACGTAATCGTTGGCATGATTCGTCACTGAAAAGATTTAGTGTGGTACCTATTTTGGATTGTAACGATATATCGATGTATCAACTTCAAACATCGATGTATCTCGCATCGATATTTTTACTTATCGATTGTTTCCTTTGGACATTGATTGATTTTTCATTGTTTTTTCAGGAATTTTTTCGCATTTCTATTTTCATTATAAATTTACAAATTGAGTTCAAATGAAAGATTAAATCGCACTAGCCGGCAGGCTTGCTTCGCTCGCCTTCTCCGCCTAGCCAGGACCCCCGACAGTATCAGCAGTGTCAGTGAGTCGCTTCGCTCGCCTGCAAATTCCGTTCAGAAGGGATTCAAAACTTATTTAACACAGCATTTCTAGACCTAATCTGGACCTGTTCACCAAATTTCGACATTTTCTACCAATTTATTCTCGAAAAATCCAAGAAAAACTCTGAAAATTCCGAATAATAGTAAAACGCTAATATTGAGCGTAACCTTGGGAACTATATCGGACATAGTTTGAAACTTGATTCAATATCTTCCAAATTAGTTCATCTATAATCTCGCTGAACCATTGAATTTACAGTAAGGATTGGTCGTATCAAGGCGGAAGATATGCAACCCGCAACACATCTACAATTTTGAAAACCTGATTACTGGCGTAATCTTGAACGGATTGAAAAAATATTTTAACACAAAATTTCTAGACCTCATTTGAACCTGCCTACCTAATATCAACATTTTCTACCGATTGGTTCTCGAAAAAGTTAGGAAAACGCCGAAAAACTCTAGAAAAACTAAAATATCTGACGTATCCTTGAAAAGTTTTCAAAATCCATTCTTAGCGCGCGTCTAAACGTCCAACTGAACATGCCTGCCAAATTTGAACGCATTCGCTTCAGTGGATTTTTAGTTCTGGTGATGAATGAATCAGTCAGTGCCATTTCGCTTATATAGATACAGATTTTTGAAACACTTATTTAAGAATTATTTCAAAGTAAGGTGAAACATGATGATGGAAAGTAAGATGATTAACTATGATTGGTGGGCTCCCTCTATGATTCAGCGTTCCAAATTAAGAGAGTATATGAAAATTCTATAGTTCTATATTGATTGGACCAATTAGTAATTCTGGTTTTGGAGAATCATTGAAATCATTCTAGAAATTCATTACCCTTTTTATTTTCTTCAAATTTTTCAAATATTGTAACAGACGATTAAGGATTCAATTCTATGGAGAGTCTCCAGATGACGATCAATTCTAGCTATAAAAACTTTTTATAATAATTTTTGTGATTTTAGTTATTAATGTTTCAAAAATGTTATGAATTTCTAAAAGGGAATGTATTACTGGAATATTAAAATATATAGGTTATTGGTATCCAATATCAGAATTACAAATTGATCTAAAGAATATTTTGAAAAAATTTCTCTATACTTCAAACTCACGCAAAATCCATGGTGGTAAGGGGGGAACGCACCAATCACAGTCGAATATTGCTTTTTTTGTCTTATAGCCTTTTATATTAATCTTAGTTTTCATCTTCATTTTTGAACCAACTATGAACGCACCCCTAGTTTCAGCTGTTACGTCAAATTAAAAAATGAATACTCAAAGGTAGAAACGATAGGAAATAAAGCTAGGCCAAGCAAAGAAGAGCCTCTGGCAAGATGAGAAAATTACTCCAGCTCAGTCAATATTGGTTCAAAAATTATTTATATGGTCTCAAATTGTAGATCAGAATGTTTCCTGCAATTGAGACCAAATCAATAATTTTTGAACCAATATTGACCGAGCTGGAGTGATTTTCCCATCTTGCCAGAGGCTCTTCTTTGCTTGGCCAGACTATACCTAGGGGGATAACAATAACGTTGTCAGGAATATTTCTAATTATAATTATGGAACCAATGAAAGCCGGCTGGAGGAACAGTGACGGGAGGCCGCGGGCGACAAATCCAACTGGAAAACGCGACTTTTCCGAGGTTTTTCCAGTTTTTCACGAGTCCCACATCATTATTCATCACGCCACATGATAAGTCTGCGGTGGGTTTCACTCGGAAAAACCTCTGGAAAATTGAAAATATGTTTTTCACAGCAGCTACGGCTATCAATTATTATTGAAACACACCATCTCTCAATGTACATTTTCTAATTTTCTTTTTCCAGTTGCGATTTTTTCAACGAAATCGTTTTTTTTAACACTGCAGTAGTACTGACCGTTACAAATTCCCATCAGGTAGACTGTCCAAGCAAAGAAGACATTCTGACAAGATGAGAAAACTACTGCAGCTCGGTCAATATTGGTTCAACAATATTATAAATTTGTTCTCAAATTGTAGGAAACATTCTGATCTACAATTAGAGACCAAATTTATAATTTTGTAATCAATATTGACCGAGCTGGAGTCATTTTCCCATCTCACCAGAATGTCTTCTTAGCTTGGACTGACTATTCAGGAGTGATTTGCAATCTCAATACTTTTTTGAAAGTACCGGATTTTTCTGCAGGCACTTTTTGCAATGTCATCAGTTTTTCCACGTACCGGAACAACGGTATACTGTAACGGTATAAAGGTTGTTAGATCAGAGTACAATCACGGTTATAGCTGTGGGTAATTGAGTAATTATCTGGGGAGTTGGAATCAATTTGGCCCCAGCTGTTGTGTACTTGGTAGAAACAGGAGTTTTCAAGTTTTTTTAACACTTTTTACCATTGGTTGATTCGAAAACATGTTTGCCGTTAAAAGCTTTCATCAGTGCTATCACATCTATGGAGAACGGATGGGTTTGTTTTTCAAACAAGCTGGTTTCGTATCACTGGCGGCTCGTGCCCACGATACAGATGAAGTGCTGTACAGTAAAAGATACGGGCACTTCACCTATTTCGTAAGCACGAGCCGCCAGTGTTGATCACTGAGACTCATTCAAGAATATCATATTTAGTGGCATCTTCATCTTAATCTCAATCTTAATATTTAACCCAATATGTTTGCATCCTTATAGCATTCCTTCAACACCATAAGAACAATATAGTATGGTTTGAGAAACCTCGTTGATATAACTTGACCATTTATACGACCCATAGTTTGGTTTGATCTTGACAAATGACAACTTTAATTTAAAATCGCTATTCTAAGGAATTTCAAGTTAAGAATTGTTCGGTTTTTTCTCCTGGATTGTCCATACTGGCGGCTCGTGCCCAAGAAACCGGTGAAGTGCTGTACAGTGAAAGATACGAACACTTCACCTGTTTCGTGGGCACGAGCCGCCAGTGATTGTTCAAGTCACATTATATTACTCACAAGACTTCCGTGATATTAAAATTGATTTAGACAGAAAAACAACACTTTCAATTGTCAAGAATTTATATTTTTTTATCAATTTATATTGAGCCTCGACCCCCAATATTAGGCCGACAAACTGATTGAATTAGTTCGAATCTTAATAATTAATTTTCAAAGTGAATTCATCAATAATTGATATGATGAATAATAGTTCAAGTCAGTAAAATAATTATTCAAGTAGAGTACTTAATATAGTCTGTCCAAGCAAAGAAGACCCTCTGGCAAGATGAGGAAATGTCTCCAGCTCGATCAATATTGGTTCAAAAAATATTGATTCGTTCTTAAATTGTATGAGACATTCTAATCTACAATTTGAGACCAAATTGATAATTTTTGAACCAATATTGACCGAGCTGGAATCATTCTTTCATCTAGCCAGAGGGTCTTCTTTGCTTGGACAGACTATAGTCTACCATGCTTGGTGGTATTGATAATGTTTGGCTATTAATTGATTGATTCTTTTTTTTTAGTGCATGTTGTCTATTCGTAGACTGCTGGCAGCTGTTTCTTCATATCAGACTTATACCGATTCAATTTATGAATTTATGAATTTATTTATCTATAAGAAACAAACAATTAATTCACGAAACGCTCCAATTATTCTCTTGTAAGTAGCCAATCAACTCGCAAGTACACACATTTAAAAAAGAGGAACACTCCTCTAACGAATCACGACGCCATTCTAGGATATCAAGTAGTCTCCATTTTGTCGATCGATGTCCTGAAATTCGACCAATGGTGTGCGAGTGAGTACAAGTCCACGCCCACAACGCGCTCCCATTGGCTGATGCCATTACGTCACTGTCAATACTCTTCAGCCTTCACAGTCTTCAAAATGGCTTTATGGCAAAAAAATCGTTGAGCCGTATATTCTCATAGCTGACTCTAAAAAGTCAGGCGGTCTTGTCTGCTACTTGTGCTATCCAACAGCTGTTGTTGTCAATAAGAATTGTCATTTAGCTATGCCGAGATGAATAAGTAGGAGAAATATTATCTTCAAAACAACACTAGAGTAGAAAACATGAAAATGGTTCAGTGTGACTTTGAAGCAACAATGTCAATTTGAGCTGATTATAAATAGAAAAACAATTATATCAATTTTTTATCATCATTTACCTATTATAGGCTACTATTACGTAAAATTATTTCTATAGGTGTTTTTATTGCAATTTTTCTCTAATTGAATTAGAAAATTATGTATTGTCAAAATAGTTACACCTTTTCCTTTGGAACCGTTCAGACCCAGGTGTCACAATTGAGACATTTCCCCCCCCCCCTGCAATCCCCCTTAATGAAAAAAATTTTTTCACCCATCTTTGGACATCAGTAAATGATTTAAAAGGAAAAAATAATAAATTTATCACTTTTGTGGCTTCAGGTGAAATTTTAAAGTGAATCTATAATATTGAAATCCTATGGTTTATCTTGTTCATTTCTGGAACTTAAAAGTGGACTTATATCGAAATTCAAAATTGTTTGTGATAAAATATTTTTGGAAGTGAGAATTATAATATTAAGTGAAAGTGGACATTGTAGATAGACATATAACCTACATCTTAAACCTTCATCATCATCATCATCATTCATCATCACTCATTCATCCTTTGCTTAAAATACTTGGAAACCAAGTCGCAATTGTAAAGAAAGAATAAAGAATGAAGGTCTGTAAGGGTTAGCAATTTGTAGGGGGTCTATGTGTAGGGAGGAGGATAGCCTCTGCTGTTCTAGTTTTCATTGAACTACTTTCATGCGTTTTACTCTGAAGGAGACTCACTATGATTCTGATTAGTTAGGATGCGACTTATTCATAAATATTTTCTAATGAAAATTCTACAATTTGGTAAATATTGTGATGTTGAAGAGCAGGAGGAATACGACTTACCGCTGTAAGTTGTCTGAGCGTAGACAGTGAGAAGGAGGGCTAGAATGCTATGAAACGTTGCTTGACATTGGAGGATGTCTTGCCGTGTTGACATCTGCAAAATAATTCAAGCGTAAATTTCATTCCGCTCCACCTCGGGAAGGGTTTCATTAAATATGAGTATAGTCTGCCCAAGCAAAGAAGACATTTTTGCAAGATGGGAAAATGACTCCAGATCGGTCAATATTGATTCAAACATTATAAATTTGGTCTCAAATTGTAGGAAACATTTCATCTACAAATTGGAATTTATGTATAATTTTCGAACCAATATAGAATGGAGATCTGTAGTCATTTTCCCATCTTGCCAGTAGTCTTCTTTGCTTGGACAGACTCAAGCTTGGCAACAACCAGAGATATTATACAGACTTTCAATAGTAAGTATTACTTTTGAATTATCCGCCATTTTTCACTGTTCATTTTGATCTCAGGGCTACCAATGTTTGATAAATTACAGTATCATTGAGAATATTTTCATTTCACAAAAGTGAACTAAGAATATTTTTAAGGGCGATGTGTTTCATCATTCATTATTCCATTGAGTTGATATTCAATTAACTATCACAATAAATTATCACAGTATTGTATGATCAGCCTGATTATTCAGTTTTTCTTAATCTTGAAATCGTAACTATAGTCTGTCCAAGCAAAGAAGATTTTCTGGCAGGATGAGAAAATTACTCCAGCTCAGTCAATACTGGTTGAAAAATTGTTAATTTGATTTAAAGTTATGGAAAATATTCTGTTGTGAATTTGAGAACACATTTACAATATTTGAATCAATATTAATTGAGCAGGAATCATTTTCCTATCCTATCAGAATGTCCTCTTCGCTTGAACATACTATTCAAGTAAACACTGATAAGTGCTGAGTGTTGTCTATTTTGTCTCCCTTTGATCGCAATTTCTTTATGAGAGTTTCACACAATCATGCTCTTTTAACGTTATATTCATAATTGTATCCTCTACAACTTCTATTGATAAAAAATATTGGTTTATGATTTGATGAGATGAGATGGTGATTTTCAGCATAGACTATTTCCAAAAAAGTTAAAAACTTTCGACAGGTTAAATTGAATAATTGCTCAGCTAATTAAACGTACAGAAATTCACTTTTTTACACCTACATGAAGTCTCTAAAAATTAAGAAATTTCTTATTATTCGGAAAAAGGTCGATTTTTTGCCATTGTTTACCGCTCACTTACCGACAAACAAATCATCTTGGAAGTATGTCTTATAGAATTTTTTATTCTACATGGTGTGAGAAATTAGCCTAAGAAGACAATATTGCACGATGAACATTCCTCCTGTAAGACTCTCTAAGTCAGTATATCAATCAATCATTTATTCATTAATAATCTATCATTACAATGATCTGTATTATATACTAATGATGGATATTATAATTTGAAAGAGAAAACCCCGGCTTAGCCTGAACTATTTCTTTCAATAGTCGCGACTAAGCCAAACTTGGAATCTCGCTTTCTCGCTACCAGTAACCAGGTGTAATACAGAACCGATATAATTATTATTGGTGTTTGAAGATTGTCATCTCATTTATCGAAATGATATGTGACTGAAACACTGAACATCAGCCATTTATAGTTCTATACAACTACAATAACCATGAAACTATCACTTTATTGTTGCAAACATAACACTTGAACTATAACTGCGGCACTTACAAGTAAAACTATATCAATGTCAAGTCATAACTGAAACACATTGGTAGTATATATATAGTAATAGAAGTTTAGTAGTATAGTCAGTCGAAGCAAAGAATGCATTCTGGTAAGATAGGAAAATTACTCCAGCTCGGTCAATACTGGTTCAACAATTATAAATTTGGTCGGAAATTTTAGAGCAGAATGTTTCCTACAATTTGAGACCAAGTTTTCAATTTTCGAACCAATATTGACTGAGCTGAAGTCATTCTACCGTGTTGCCAGAATGTCTTCTCTGCTAGTAACTATTGCCAATTAGGAATGTTTGAAAAGTTATGTTGTAAAGCGATGTCATAAACTTGAGTGTTAACTTGGAAAGTTTTGCGCCAACTACAGTTCTAGGAGAGTGTCAATAGAGGGTGAGGAAAAGAGAGAAAGAGAGAGAGAGAGAGATTGGAAGACAAAAAAGAGAGAGTGAAAGGAAATTTAGAGAGAGTTTATGGTAAAGAAGATGAGTAAAATACAAGGAAAAAACATTAGAGGAGGATAATAAATGGGAGATAAAAATATTATATGAATGGGAGATGAATGGATAATGAATATCAGATGGGAAAAGAAGAAGAAGAAGAAGAAGAAGAAGAAGAAGAAGAAGAAGAAGAAGAAGAAGAAGAAGAAGAAGAAGAAGAAGAAGAAGAAGAAGAAGAAGAAGAAGAAGAAGAAGAAGAAGAAGAAGAAGAAGAAGAAGAAGAAGAAGAAGAAGAAGAAGAAGAAGAAGAAGAAGAAGAAGAAGAAGAAGAAGAAGAAGAAGAGTACAGCTACTACACGTTATTCTCAATCGTTCCACTGCTACATGGATAGTAGATCTCCAATGTTACTGTACAACTAGCCATCGCGTTTCTCCGACCCTCCTAACTCTGCCAATATCGCATCCAAAAGTTCTCATATTTTTGACCACCTGTATTATAATTATGACATTCCAGATTAAAGATCTAACTGAACACATATCGTAGACATCTTCCCCATTCCAATCATCCATATTCCAATTTAGCCGAATTTCATAAACTAACCAACGCCATCTTCTGACATACTAGCGAACTAGCTCGAAGGTTCTGTTCTACTGCAATGCTCGCTTGTCATTGGCCGAGGGCGTGTCGAGTGGAGGCGTGGTCTACTGGGAGTGGGGCGACCAATGGTGAGGCGAGCTGAGTTTCTGAGTAGTCTTGTTGTAGGCAAGACTGATAGCTGATTGACTGCAATTTCGGTTGATAATCTCAATAAAGATTGGTGTTCCTTTCATTCAGATAATATTAGACTAGAAGAAGTAGAAGAAGAAGAAGAAGAAGAAGAAGAAGAAGAAGAAGAAGAAGAAGAAGAAGAAGAAGAAGAAGAAGAAGAAGAAGAAGAAGAAGAAGAAGAAGAAGAAGAAGAAGAAGAAGAAGAAGAAGAAGAAGAAGAAGAAGAAGAAGAAGAAGAAGAAGAAGAAGAAGAAGAAGAAGAAGAAGAAGAAGAAGAAGAAGAAGAAGAAGAAGAAGAAGAAGAAGAAGGAGAAGAAGAAGAAGAAGGAAGAACAAGAAGAAGAAGGAGAAGAAGAAGAAGAAGGAGAAGAAGAAGAAGAAGAAAAGAAGAAGAAGGAGAACAAGATAAGAAGAAGAAGAAGAAGGAAGAAGAAGAAGAAGAAGAAGAAGAAGAAGGAGAACAAGATAAGAAGGAAAGAAGAAGAAGAAGAAGAAGAAGAAGAAGAAGAAGAAGAAGAAGAAGAAGAAGAAGAAGGAGAAGAAGAAGAAGAAGAAGAAGTTGAAGAAGGAGAAGAAGAAGGAGAAGAAAGAGAAGAAGAAGAAGAAAGATAAGAAGAAGAAGAAAGAGAAGTAGAAGTAGAAGAAGAAGAAGAAGAAGAAGAAGAAGAAGAAGCAAAGGGGTGAAATGTGTAAACATCGAAGAAAAAAATTATGAAATAGAGCCAGGTAGCAAGAGAAAAAAGAATAAGCAAAAGCAAAAGAAAGCGTGAACAAACAAGGGAAATGAGCAAGAAGGACAGGGAGGATGAAGAGACAAATTAGCAAGAAGATTGTGTTGAAGAAAAAATGAATAGGAGTTGAAGAAAGAAGAAGGAGAAGGTGGAAGTACAAGAAGAGATGTAGGGAAAAGTCATGTGGGAAGAAGAAGAAGAAGAGAATGAGATGAAATGGAAAAAAAGATAAAAATGAGAAGATGAAGAAATGTAGAAAGAGAAGAAGACGAAGGGACGAAGAAGAGATGAGGAAGAAGAAGAAGAAGAAGAGGATGAAGAAGGAAGATAGGAGACGATAAATAGGTGAAGTAGAGAATAAAAAAATGTGAAAAGGGACAGTCGGATTTTTAACATTCTACTGAAAGTTTGTAATCCGATAAAACTTCAGATTTTGTTGTTCACTGATTCTGACTCGACTGTAGTATGTGACCAAGCAAAGAAGACATTCTGGCGAGATGGAAAAATTACCTCAGCTTAGTCGATAGTGATTCAAAAATTACAAATTTGTTTTCAAATTGTAGATCAGAATTTTCCCTTTAATTTGATAGAAAATTTATCATTTTTGAACCAATATTGACCGAGCTGGAGTCATTTTTCCATCTTGCCAGAATGTCTTCTCTGCTTGGACAGACTATACTAGAGCTCATGAATCACACAGTCCAGTTTGAAACACAAGTTTTGCAATACACCAATTCACAGGGGGAAATGTATTCGAATATATAGTATGTCCAAGCAAGGAAGACATTCTGGAAAAATGGGAAAATGACTCCAGGTCGGTCAATATTGGTTGAAAAATTTTAAATATGACATCAAATTGTAGGAAACATTCTGATCTACATTTTGAGATAGGAGTTATAGTTTTTCAATCAATATTGATCGAGATTGAGTCATTTTTCCATCTTGCCAGAATGTCTTCTTTGCTTGGACAGACATGTAAATTGCTACTAGAGCACAGATGTGCGACCATTTTTATACCTAACCTACTTCACCTCAGGTTGAGCTAGTACCAAAAATTGAGGTGGCTTCGTCTGATTTTTTTACGTTTCCACAGCTGATATCTACAATAAATTGAGTAATTTCAACGTACCAGCTGACTTAGCAGTTTTTTCCTCATCTTCTTCTCCATTCCCTTCTGTATCTTTTTTGTCAAAATTCTCTTGCTATTCTCCTAATCATTAACAGATGCTACTTGAACTACCTTCTTTGTTTTTTATCAATTCCTCTTTCTTCTTCTTCTCCTTCTTCTTCTTCTTCTCCTTCTTCTTCTTCTCCTCCTCCTCCTCCTCCTTCTTCTTCTCCTTCTTCTTCTTCTTCTTCTTCTTCTTCTTCTTCTTCTTCTTCTTCTCCTTCTTCTTCTTTTTCTTCTCCTTCTCCTTTTTCTTCTTCTTCTTTTCCATCATCATCTTCTTCTTCTTCTTCTTCTTCTCCTTCTTCTTCTCCTTCTTCTTCTCCTTCTTCTTCTCCTTCTTCTTCTCCTTCTTCTTCTTCTTCTTCTTCTTCTTCTTCTCCTTCTTTTTCTCCTTCTTTTTCTTCTCCTTTTTCTTCTTCTTCCTCTTCTTCTTTTTCATCATCATCTTCTTCTTCTTCTTTCTTCTTTTTTCTTCTCCTTATTCTTTAGCTTCTTCTTCCTTCGTCTTTCTCTTTCTTCTTCTTCTTTTTGATCACCGTCATCTTCTTCTTCTTCTCCTTCTTCTTCTTCTTCTTCTTCTCCTTCTTCTTCTCCTTCTTCTTCTTTTTCTTCTCCTTCTCCTTTTTCTTCTTCTTCTTTTCCATCATCATCTTCTTCTTCTTCTTCTTCTCCTTCTTCTTCTTCTTCTTCTTCTTCTTCTTCTTCTTCTTCTTCTTCTACTTCTTCTTCTTCTTCTTCTCCTTCTTCTACTTCTCCTCTTCTATCTCTTCTCCTTCTACTTCCCCCTCATCATCTACTTCTCCTTCCTCTACTTCTCCTTTTCCTCCTCCTTCTTTTTCTTTTATTTCTTCTCCTTCTCCTTCTTCTTCTTCTTCTTCTTCTTCTTCTTCTTCTTCTTCTTCTTATTCTTCTTCTTACTCTTCTCCTTCTATTTCTTCTTCTTCTTTATTATTCTACCTCTTCTCCTTCTTCTACTTCCCCTCCTCTATCTCTTCTCCTTCTTCTACTACCTCTCCTCTTCTACTTCTCCTTCCTTTACTCCTCCTTTTCCTCCTCCCCCTCCTGCTCCTCCTCATCATCCTCCTCCTCCCCCTCCTCCTCCTTCTCCTCCTACTCTTCTTCCTCCTCCACCTCCTCCTCCTCCTCCTACTCTTCCTCCTCCTCCTCCACCACTTATGATCTCGTTTGTGCAATGACAAACGACACTAATTGCTCAGACTATTATTATTATTATTATCGTTATCATTATCATTATCACTACTTGGAGACATTTGCTGTCTTCCAGCCGCTAACTTCACTTTAAACTGAAGTTTGCCTAACCTGATAAGACACGCCGTTCAAATATAAAGTCCATTGTGCGACGGATCTTCTCAGTTCCCGCCTACAATACACACAAGCCGTTACAACATCGTTCAAGATTATTCTTGAATTATTCACAAACTTTCAGCACTTATAGTCCGTCCAAGCAAAGAAGACCCTCTGGCAAGACTCTAGCTTGGTCAATATTTGTTCAAAAATTATAAATGAGACCTTAATAGTAGATCAAATTGTTTTCTACAATTTGAGATCGAATTGATAACTTATGAACAAATATTGACCGAGCTTGAGTCATCTTCCCATCTTGCCAGAGTGTCTTCTTTGCTTGGACAGACTATAGTTGAACTACACTGTCATTGTGGAGAACTATAACAATTCACGAGTTGAGTTAAAATACTATTTAACTGCTGGAACATCCATTGTAACTATATGTAAGTGCAGAGGACTAATATTTATATCTGAATATGTTTACTTGTTTGGTAGATACGAGTCTCAAGTAATGTGTAGACAAGGTAAGTAACATTGTAAAATGGATAATAAGGGATGTAAAATATAGGTTTCTTGAAAAATGAATCACTTAAGGATTCATGTAAATCTACCAGGTAGGCCAGCGTCCATAAGCGCCCAGCAGTCCACTTTTTTCCTGCCGGATGACGACACTAATTTTATTTTTTACATTATGCTTTATACCTATATTTATGATTTGACATGTATCTAGGATTCCAATTTCCAGCTGTTCCACAGAGAATTGGAAAATAAAAAAATACCACGTAAAAAGCTCAATATCAATGAGAATAATTGTGAAAATATGTAAAAATGATGAATTAAATTATTGAGTATTATTACAGTCGAATAATGATGAATAATGTTGTGATATTAGAATATAATGCTATTGTTGTCATAAATTGGGGCCAAAGATTCGAGAAGCTGGCGCTCTCGCTGAGAAAAAAGTAGTCTTTGGTGGGTTCAAACTATGCAATTACAATATTATAAAAATGAAAGGAATCATATTTCACTACAAAGCAACTATGACAACTTAACAATATTGTTTCCTTGTTAATTGTGATGTTCTCAACTCATCAGAATTGATTACAACAATAATATTCTTCAACACTAACGAAAATAGGTTATGTTTACATTTTCATCAGCTGTGCTTTTCATTTTGGGCGCTAGAGTGCGACACTGTAGGAAATTAGTGACGTCAGATTTGTGAACCATAATTTCCAGGAAAATATCCCACATGGTAAGATTTAGCCTTGATGTGTGGACACTTCTTTAACCTAATTTCACAAACTTGTCAGGACCAGCTCCATCTATAGGCCTACTGTATAGCCCAAACATCAAGTAAATCTGTAAGATTTTCATTCTTTGGCTGAAAAAACCATAATGATTTTTTTGGCAGAATTTGAAAGAAAAATCTCATACTGAGATGATGGTAAAGCTGACGCCAAAAAAATTAGGCCGTTTCGTCTGTCTCTTTTACCTGATGTAACCTATCAACAGATGATGTAATACATCTTACGTATCGTCTCCTTTGATTTAAAGAAAAACATCCAGGCATAGCTAAAAATTGACAACATCAGCTGTTGGAGCTAAAAAAAACAATGGGAAAACGCCTCCATTTTTGGAGTCAGCTATTAGTTTATCACTACAAATTGTAAGAAAACTTATTATAATTATTATCTTGTTAAGCATAATTTTACAAATCAAATCAAATATTATTCACATGTCTGTAAATTGCACATCAAACATACACTACAGTGCTCGTAAATTTTCATCCTCACATAGACCAACTGCAAACTCAATAAGTATCCAATATCCACTGGCCGCTCGTGCCCACGAAACAGGTGAAGTGCTGTACAGTAAAAGATACGGCACTTCACTTGTTTGGTGGGCGTGAGCCGCCAGTGCTAATATCCGTCTAATATTGTAGATAATTAATCAAAACTAAGAATATTCTCCAAGGAAAAGTTATCCTTCCGGGTTGAAATTGATCAAACGTAAAAAAAATGCAAAACTCCACCACTTTTATTGGGTTTTTGGCGATAATTCGGAAGGTTGTAGTGTAGTGGAGTATAAAAAATTGAATTCCTCAAAATTTTTTGGCTTCCAGGACCAACAACTTGGGAAAAAGCAAGTTGAAACTCACTATAGTCTGTCCAAGCAAAGAAGACATTCTATCACGATAGGAAAATGACTCCAGCTCGGTCAATTATGGTTCAAAAATTATAAATTTAGTCTCAAATTGTAGGAAACATTCTGATCTACAATTTGAAACCAGACTTATTATTCTTGAACGAATATTGACCGAGCTGAAGTCATTTTTCCATCTTGCCAGAAAGTCTTCTTTGCTTGGACAGACTATAGTCGAGTACTTTTTACTTTTGTTTTATTCTACTTCACCCATCCATCGTCATTTCTCTTCCTCTTTCTCTTCTTCTTCTTCTTCTTCTTCTTCCCTTCATTCTCTTCTTTTTCTTCTTTTTCTTCGATAAGTAGACGACTCTGAGTTCGGTTTTTCCAATTATCTTCTGTCTCTTTCTAATCCTCTCTTCCAATCTCCTACTCTTTCTCACTCTCTCTCCCTATTTTCGTTACTTTTCTTCCATTTTATCTCCTTTTCAACCTCCCTCTCTTTTTTCTTCTCTCTCTTACCCCCCTCCTTCGCCCACGTCTCATTCTAGAAAACTTTTTGTCATTTGTCACTTGACAGCGTAGCGTATTGTAAAGTAGCAGCTGCAAAACAGCACACACGAGTAAATCTCGGATTTAAATTCGAAATAAGTTCTGAAATGCATTGAATTTCAAATCATTCTGTCATTCTGGAGGTCGACTTATTTCCTGCCAAAGCTTAGATAAACTTACAAGCTCCAGTAAGGAGAGATTTATTGCGACAGATTTCAAAACTTTGCTTTACGTCATCTTTCAAATGATTAGATGATTAGTTCAACTACCACTGGCGACTCGTGCTCACGTAACAGGTGAAGTGCTGTACAGTAAAAGATACGGCACTTCACCTGTTTCGTGGGTACCAGCCGCCAGTGTCAACTGCTCATTAGAAGTTCATACTTTATGGTTCGAAACTAGAATTAGTTAAAATGGATAAGAACGTTACCACTACGCTGTAAAAGCAGAAGAAGAAGAAGAAGAAGAAGAAGAAGAAGAAGAAGAAGAAGAAGAAGAAGAAGAAGAAGAAGAAGAAGAAGAAGAAGAAGAAGAAGAAGAAGAAGAAGAAGAAGAAGAAGAAGAAGAAGAAGAAGAAGAAGAAGAAGAAGAAGAAGAAGAAGAAGAAGACGAAGAAGAAAAAGAATAAGAAGAACGTATTTGACTTTCAATTCATATAAACTAACAAGACGATTCCTAGTATAGTCTGTTCAAGCAAAGAAGACATTCTGGAAAAATGGGAAAGTCACACCGTCAATATTGGTAAAAGCGTTATAAATTTGATCTCAAAATATAGAAACATTCTGATCTACGATTTGAGACTTGATTTATAACTTTTGAACTAATATTGACAGAGCTGGAGTTATTATCTTATCTCGCTAGAATGCCTTCTTCGCTTGGATAGACTGCATCTAACAAAACTTGATACAAATCGGACCGTTAAAAAGATTGTTAGAAGAGCAGTTTTGAGTGTGAGATTCCTTAATCAAGCTCTCACCTCTAATATAAATTAATAAATAAGTTATTAAATTTCGATGATAAAGACTTGAATAATTATTATGTTCATGAGTGTTCAATGTATGCTTATACTCAGTGATGAATACTATGAAATGAGAATATTATCAATTTAATTTGTCATAAATTTTCAAACTATGAAATTAGCTACAAACGAATGTCATGAATTATCACAGATCATAGAGCTCTTCTGAATGGACTATTGATAGACTAGATTTCGTTAGTGCATGAATTAAATATACTCTTCGATACTCAAGAACCTTAGTATAATTAGTACGGTATTTTTGAATTCAAAGTGTTATCATTGAAAAGTGGAAACTTACACCTTTGAATTCCACTCCTTAACGCAATTTAATATTGTGATGATTTGTTTTCTCTACAAACTAATGTTTGTATATTGAGAAAAAATTATCTTTTCATATGTCTCTTGTATAGCACTGGCGGCTCGTGCCCACGAAACAGGTGAAGTGCTCACATTAAAAGATACGGGCACTTCACCTGTATAGCTCACGCTAGTTGAGAAGACACGCCGTTACAATACACTTAGCATTGTATTAGCGTGTCTTCTCAGCTTGCACGATCTATAATACGTTTACCACTATTACTCCAAGATCACTGTAGTCTTTCTTTAAACCTCCATGTATTTTCAAAAATAGCACATTTATGATTTATAAAAGCTAAGTTCATAAACTCATAGCTTATCGATTCACATTTGTGGAATAAAGGCACCTTAACTTATAACTTTTGTAAAACATAAGTTTATGAACTCATTGATACTGTTTAATCACATTAGCAGCTATAACCAACCGCTGAATCTCCGAAGTCCCTTCATAAATCTCTGTAATCCTCGCATCTCGATAATGTCTCTCAGCCGGCATGTCCGTAACATAGCCCATACCGCCCAAAATCTGAATACACTGGTGGGCGTTGAACGTAGCTGTTTCTGAAGCCAACAACTTCGCCATGGCTGCTTCCTTTGTGTAAGGTTGTTTAAGATCTTTCAATCGCGCAGCTCTCCACGTCATCAGACGGGCGCTTTCCAGTTTTAACGCCATGTCAGCAATTTTCATCTGTACAGCTTGCAGCTTCGTGATAGGTGCTCCGAAAGCGGTTCTTTTTGCTGCATAATCAACGGCACAATCCAAGCTTGCTTGAGCTATACCCAGTGCTTGAGAAGCTATACCTATTCGGCCTGAATCTAGAGTCATCATGGCGATTTTGAAACCAAACCCAGGCTCTCCCAACAAGTTTTCCGGGGGTATTTCACAATCCTCCAATAAAATATTACAAGTGGAGGAAGCTCGTATACCCAGTTTGTCCTCCTTTTTACCCAGCGACAAACCGGGACAAGGTTTTGGCACAATGAACGCGCTGATACCCTTGTGTTTCTTTGATTTGTCAGTTGTGGCAAACAAGATGGCCGCCTTCGCCTCGTAACCGTTGGTCACCCACGATTTGGTTCCGTTCAAAATGTAACCATCACTGTTTCCACTTTTCACCGCCACAGTGCTGGCAGCGCCAGCATCGCTGCCGTTGCCCGGTTCGCTCAGAGCAAAACAACCCACTTTGTCGCCCGATGTGAACGGTTTGATAAACTTTTCCTTCTGACTTTCTGTCCCAAATTTTAAAATTGGACCCAAATAAAGTGAATTATTTACACTCATTATCACCCCGGTAGACGCACACCCCCTGGATATCTCCTCGGTAGCAATGGCATACGCCAAATAATCCAAACCAGTGCCTCCCAGATCTTCGGGCACGTCCACTGCCATCAGACCGAGCGCGCCCATTTTTGAAATTTGTTCGGCGGGAAAGAGTTTTTCGCGGTCGAATTTGGCGGCGTTCGGTTTCAGTTCGTTGTCGGCAAAGTCTCGACATGTTTTTTGCAGCATCTGGTGGGTTTCCGGTAGGGTTAATAGGGAAGCAATATTACGAGTTTGTTGGGATAATGCTACCCTGATAACTAGAAACTGCGAGCTTCTCAAACTGATTGACATTTTCAACGATAAAATGTTAATCTTCTATACAAATAACACAACTTTTTCAAGAATGTCACGAGTTACGATAGGAATATCAGTTGAGTATTCTTTCAGTAACGGATGGATATTAATGTCACAACTTTCATAAAAATGTCACAACTTATTGTCAGTAAACGTTTTCAACAGTATTCCATCAAGATAGAAGATCATAATAATAATGTTGGAATACAAAACACTTGCATTACAACGAGCATAGGAAACAGATTGAAATGAAAAATAAATTAAACATAAACACAAATTAAAAAGATGCAAACCACGAGACCGTAATAATATTAATATGTGAAACACTTGATTTTCCAACAGTTAAATTGAGACAATAAACCTGTTGAACACAATAATACGATATAAAATTCCTGTTGATTCCCAAAAGATGGAAGATAAACTTGAGTTGATTCCTTTTCGAATTGATTGATAACCTCAAATGGATACAATGTTTTTGTAACAAATTTTTCCACAATCACTGAGAAGACTGTTTCATTGAACAGCTGAGAGAATGAATAGGTGAAATTTATCATTAAAGTATGGAACAAATGAGATTATAGGCCTAATAAAAATTATTTCTTCAAAAGTTTTCTAGTGTAATCTTTCAACTGGACAAGAACTCAACAATAAATTGATGATTTTTATCAACATTTTCAATTAATTTCCAGTGAGTAACAGCGTTCAAAGGACGGAAGGACGTTATACCGACCCGTCCTATGAGTTGAATAATTTAAGTCTACTAATACAGAAACATCAGTTTTGAAAAAGCCGCAATAGTGAAGGAAGCTTGGATCATTTATTGTTGATAGAGTAGATATATGCTCCACGAAGAGTACATTGACCTTCCATCCTATGAATAGATTTTGTCCGGGCAAAGAAGGTTCAAATCATAATATTATTCATATCAGTTAACTGGTTTACGCCCTGTTGGTGCTTTCATCTGTGCGAGGATATTATTGGAAACGACATTCGATTAGAGGGAGAGAGCATGATAGGTCTATATTTAGCAGATTTTGTGATACATGTGAGCTTGTATGTCTATATTAAGAATATTGTGTGGTACTTGTGAGCTTTAACGAGAATACCCAAACCAAAAACTCACATACAGTACATTTACTTAGGTAGCTCAATTATATTGTGATTAGATTAGATTATTCACTTTATTCAAATAGAGTTCAGCATTTATGATCTTGAATCCTAGATTCTGAAAATTAAACATAAATCTAATTACACGATTTGTTCATATAAGAAATACATATACAAGGAACTTACTAAATTACAGATATATAGGATTCAATATTCTTACTGTTATAATATAATTGTGGTGTATCTACATGAAATGGCGGAGTTTGGACAAAGATGTCCATTCTTGGAGAAGGATATGCAAGGATATTCCTCCCATTAACACTCAACCGTAACACATTTTTACTGATAGATGGATTCGACTGAAAATTGATTAAATGAATTTCACTCTATGAAATTGTGATAACTTGAACAAAAATGTGGAATGGATCCTGTGATTCATGAAAGATGAATGAAAACGATAGGAATAATGAATGAAGTTTATTTAAAACTGGAATGTGACGTAGATAGTTGAATTTATTAAACATGGAAATTTATATTTTATCTGTAGGCTATTGTTTTAGAAAAGATATGTGAATAAATTCGAATGAGATGAACTACATTTCATTTCAGAAATTTCTTCCGAACAACAAAATAATCACTTCTCACATGAAAAGACAAGATATTGTCAAACCACACATTTATCAAAAATCGAAATATCTGTTTTGTTTGCTACGCCATTATTCACTCTTTTGAACAAAAATCAGAAATTGAAAACAGAAGTATTTTCACTAGCCGTCAAGCACTGCCATTGGTAGCTGCTTGAACCAATCACAGTGAACGTCTCCCATTGGCCTAGACAATCCCCTCCACAATCAGTGACATAGGCCAATGGCAGGCGTTCATTGTGATTCGTTCATTGAACCTACTACCAGAAGCTTGTCAGTTAGTATGCTGCTTCTTTCCTATCAGCTTACCAACTATTTTCACTAATCAAATATGGTTTCCTATCACTGGCGGCTCGTGCCCACGAAACAGGTGAAGTGTTGTACAGTAAATGATACGGGAACTTCACCTGTTTCGTAGGTACGAGCCGCCAGTGTTTCCTATGTAATAAGCAGGTGAAGGATAAGATGAGAGAAACATAAATGGAGAGGAGTGATATCTGGGGGATAATTGCAGGAACTAGAGGAAGAAAACGGAAAGAATCACTGGCGGCTCGCGCCCACGAAACAGGTGAAGTGTTGTGTGGTAAGAGATACGGGCATTTTACCTGTTTCGTAGGTACGAGCCGCCAGTGGAAAGAATACTGGAGAAAAGGCAGACAAATAAATGATAAACGAGCCTATTTATAACTAAAAAAATCATAAGTTGATAAAATCATGTACAGTAGAACGCCGATTATCCGAACTAATTGGGACCGGGATAAATTCGAATAAGCAAAAATTCGGATATAATTGGACATTGAGTTGTATCAAAGAAAAACAATTTATTAAACTTGGAATAAACTTTATTACATTTCAAAAGCACAGTTTAGTGATGTTAAATTAATATGGGAAGCAAAAAAATATACAGGGTGTTTCAGGAGAAATGTGCAATACTTCTCAGGCTGATTCCTTACACCAAGTAGACAAAAAGTTCCATGGGACCAACCCCCAAAAACGCTTTGTTACTGTGATAACAATGGTGTAAAATTGAGATTTTTCAAAAAATATGATTTTTTCTAATTTTTTAGAGGCTTTAGTAAGGTTTCTAAAATTATCATTTCCTATATGTAAAATTAGCTGAGGAATTCAATGAAAGCACAGCACAAGTGATGAATTTGTGTTTAGTAGCGATTTTGCGATTTTCGATCGCTATTTCTGAGGTTTGGGTATGAAATCGCCGTCATTTAACTTTTTCTTTAGAATCCGACTCCTTTAACTTCCATTAATAAAAAATACAATTTTATTATTCCTTACCCAGTTCCACCCTTATTGTTAAAAAATAGCGTTTTTTTAGCATATTTTTCCAATTTCTCAATAACCGTTGAAGTTACAAACTTGGAACTGGTTTCATTGAGTTCCTCAGCTAATTTTACCTAGAAAATGATTAATCTAGAACCTTACTAAAGCCTCTAAAAAATTAGAAAAATTTATATTTTTTGAAAAATCTCAATTTTCCGCCATTGTTATCTCGGTAACAAAGCGTTTTTGAGGGTTGGTCCCATGGAACTTTTTTGTCTACTTGGTGTAAGGAATCAGCCTGAGAAGTATTGCACATTCCTCCTGAAACACCCTGTATATACTGTACTAAACTACAGTACAACAGTACCTCGCCGCGCTATACGACCACGTCGTAAATGCTGGTTTTTAATTTACTACTATGCTTGAGACCGTTTCGGATAATTGGCAATTTGGTTAATTGGCGTTCGGATAATCGGCGTTATACTGTATCTTCAAAATTTTGCACAACTCTTATAAGCACAATAAAATGAATTGAATTGCCTCACTCTATTGGCCCAAGTAACTCATACTTAGCAGTAGACTAAAGCAAACGCCAACAGAATCGACATTTGGTCAATGAAGTTTGTCAATTCTCAGCTCTGTCAGTCTAGTCTACGAACGGTCTGCAAAATCATTAATCGAATTAACAGCACCTCAAAAAACTGTTTTGTTCTCGCAGACAGCTTTCCCACTGTCCTGATAGAGTTGGAAATGTTATAATAGTAATTTGCCAACCGCCAGTTTCTATGTATAGTTTGTCCAAGCAAAGAAGACCCTCCGGCAAGATGGGAAAATGACTCCAGCTCGATCAATATTGATTCAAAAATTATTAATCTGGTCTCAAATTGTAGATCAGAATGTTTCCAACAATTTGAGATAAAATTTATAATTCTTTAACAAATATCGACCTAGCTGGAATCATTTTCCCATCTTGCCAGAGGGTCTTCTCTGCTTGGACAGACTATACCAACTGCCATAATAATGTAGGATGTGTGTGTCACAATTGTGACAGTGATTTATGTGTCACACTTATTGTTGAGTGGTGACACTTATGTGTCTGTCACAGCAGGCGTCACTCGTTTATAATGCGACTTCATATTCTGCCTTTCGTCAAAAGCCGCGCGTTTCTAGCTTCTACATTTTGCATCAAGTTTCTTCATTTTGAATGTAGTCCGTCCAAGCAAAGAAGACCCTCTGGCAAGATGGGAAAACGACTCCAGGTTGGTCAATATTTGTTTAATAATAATAAATGTGTTCTTAAAAAGTATATAAATTGTTTCCTACAATTTGAGATCAAATTGATAATTTTTGAACCAATATTGACCGAGCTTGAGTCATTTTCGCATCTTGCCAGAGGGTCTTCTTTGCTTGGACAAACTATAGCTCAATGTTAACGGATAGGGAAAGAGGCATAGTATATCTCAACGTTTCATGATTTTGTGTTCGTGTAGCCTTATAATTGATGAATGAATGAATAATAAAAACCAGTATGAATGAATAAATGAATTTATTGATTGATGGACAAATAGATTAATAGCTTAAAATAATATACAGCTGATGATAAAATGTTAGGTGATTTCGCCTATCTCTTGCACGTAATGTGATTTTCAAGTAATTATTGTAGAACATTTTTTGTCTCTTTTCATTTCAAATACGTTATCTGGGAAAAGCTGAATGACAGCCCTGATTGACATCATCAGCTGCTGGAGCGTCCAAGAGGCAGGCGAAACCACCTTATCTTTTGACGGTTCAAAAACTATCCAACAATAAAGTTCAGATCTAATAGGCTACGGTTGAACAGAGACAAAAAGGTGATTAATACTTTGAGAGGGGGATCCAGATATCCTAATAATAATAATAGTAGGCTATTGAAAGAGTTGGGGTAGAAGTTATAATATATTGGAGAATAAAATTCGGCAATAGTTCCAATATAGAGGAAGAAGATCAGATCAAGACAGGATGAGAGATGTTGAGGAATACGCAGGCAACACGTCTGAAATAAAAGAATAAAGGGGAGAAATAATATAAGTTGGAGGTGATAAAGAAGAAGAAGAAGAAGAAGAAGAAGAAGAAGAAGAAGAAGAAGAAGAAGAAGAAGAAGAAGAAGAAGAAGAAGAAGAAGAAGAAGAAGAAGAAGAAGAAGAAGAAGAAGAAGAAGAAGAAGAAGAAGAAGAAGAAGAAGAAGAAGAAGAAGAAGAAGAAGAAGAAGAAGAAGAAGAAGAAGAAGAAGAAGAAGAAGAAGAAGAAGAAGAAGAAGAAGAAGAACTAGAACAAGAAGAAGAAGAAGAAGAAGAAGAAGAAGAAGAAGAAGAAGAAGAAGAAGAAGAAGAAGAAGAAGAAGAAGAAGAAGAAGAAGAAGAAGAAGAAGAAGAGGAAACAAACCCGAAAAAGCATGCCTGAGGGTGAAGCGATTCACAAGACAAATTCGATTGGTGGATATTTTCTAGATCCGCTGTAATGTGATACAGTCTGTCCAAGCAGAGAAGACCCTCTGGCAAGATTGGAAAAAGACTCAAGCTTGATCAATATTTGTTCTAGAATTATAAATTTGGTCTTCATAGTAGATCAAGTTGTTTTCTACAATTTGAGATCAAATACATAATTTTTGATTCAATACTGACCGAGCTTGAGTCATTTTCGCATCCTGCCAGAGGGTCTTCCTTGCTTGGACACACTATAGCATAGGGAATTCCCCGTGAGAGCCAAGCAGGAGAAATTCAGAAAAGTGCTCGAAAAAAATAATGTCTTCAAGCTAAAGTCTGTCCAAGCAAAGAAGACCCTCTGGCAAGATGCGAAAATTACTCCAGCTCGGTCAATATTGGTTCAAAAATTATCAATTTGATCTCAAATTGTTGATCAGAACTTTTCCTACAATTGTGACCAGATGAATTATTTTTGATCCAATATTGACCGAGCTTGAATCATTCTCGCATCTTTCCAGAGGGTCTTCTTTGCTTGAACAGACTATAGAATGCAGTTACAGTGAGATGCCCAAGAAGTGAAGGTGCTGAGTAGAAGGTGGATGGGAGAGAAGAAGAATAAGAAGAGAAAGAAGAAAAGAGGCAGTGAATGAGAAAGAATGAAAGAAGAAGAATGAGGAGAGAAGGAATAGAAAGAGATGAAATAGAATGAGAAATGGAAATAAGAAAATAGAGAAGAGAGATTGTGTGTTTTTGAATTGATATGAAGAATGGGATAGAGGAGTGAATAACACGAAGTGAGAGAGAATGAGGGAGGGATTCAGAAGAAGGGAATGAAGGAACGAATCAGGAAAATGAAGAAGGGGAGGAGAAAGAAAGAGAGGAATAAGAAAGAGAGTAGAATAAGTAGAGAAGAAAAAGAAAAGAGAGAATTAGGATAAAATGGAGAGGACAGTTAACGAAGAAGAAGAAAGAGGATGAGGAGGAGGAGGAGGAGGAGGAGGAGGAGGAGGAGGAGGATGAGAGAGAGAAGAGAGGAGAAGAGGAGGAAGAAGAAGAAGAAGAAGGAGAAGGAAAAAAGAAGAAGAGGAAGAAAAGAAAAAGATGGAGTAGAAGAAATATAGTGTAGAAGGAAAATCAGTAGAAAAGCATGGAATAGAGCGGATGAAGAAGAGTACTTGAAGAAGATTAAGAAGAAGAAGATTAAGATGAAGAAGGAGAAGAAGAAGAAGAAGAAGAGGAAGACGAAGAAGAAGAGAAAGAAAAAGAAGAAGAAGAGGAAGACGAAGAAGAAGAGAAAGAAAAAGAAGAAGAAGAAGAATAGGAAGAAGAAGGAGAAGAAGAAGAAGGAAGAAAGAAGAGGAAGAAGAAGAAGAAGAAGAAGAAGAAGAAGAAGAAGAAGAAGAAGAAGAAAAAGAAAAAGAAGAAGATGAGTAGAAGAAATAGAGTTTAGAAGGAAAATAAGTAGAAAAGCATGGAGATGAATAGAATAGAGAGGATGATGAAGAAGAAGAAGAAGTAGGAGAAGTAGAAGAAGATAAATAAGAAGAAGGAGAAGAAAAGTAGATGAAGAAGAGATGGAGAAGATGAATAGAAAAATCAGAAGACTCAATAAAAGGAAGACGGACATGTAAATGATTGTAGTTCGCATAATATCGGTGTAAAGATATTGTAGCCTATTCCTTCTTAGTAGAGGGTTTGGAGAAGAATGTTTTCTTTAATAGGAGAGTGATAAAAAATGAAAAGAGAAGAGTGATAGAGAGAGAAAGAGTGCGTGTGTGTGTGAGAGAGAAAGAGAGAGAGAGTGAGAGGGGAGTAAGAAAGAGAGAGAGACTGAAAAATTTCCATTTCGATAAGCTTTGAATACTCTCTGCTATCCATTCCTATACTTCCAATACACTTTTCCGAATGTAGGTTAAGTATGCCTTCCCATATTCCAGTCCCTGAAGCTGTAGGTCGGTCCTGAGTCCTGAAAGAAGAATTATCTAAAAAGATAGCTGCCATCATGTATTGAATATTGTCAGGCCAGTATCCCTGGAAGGCACCTCTAACGTGTCTTTGTTGTGAGCACTGGCGGCTCGTTCCCACGGAACAGGTGAAGTGCTGTACAGTAGAAGATACGAGCACTTCACCTGTTCCGTGGGTAGGAGCCGCCAGTGGTAGTGAACGAATCAATGAGAAAAGAGGATAAAAGTCAATAATAAATAAAAAAATCTCACTTTCAAGACTGTATAGGCCTACCTGAAGCCTATAGCTAAGGCGTGGAAAAGTTGGGCTATTTGGTTTGTCTCTTGTAATGTATTTCCTACTCACACACATACCTGTTCTAAGTGAGGAGTACTATTTCTTTTTTAAATGTTCCTTCTATTTCAAGTTGTAATGTTTATTTATTTGAAATGAAACGATTGAGGAATTCAATTCAAAAAAGTGTCTTTTGATTCCAAAACGTCATCCAGGTCTATCTGAATTGAATCCAATTTCAATTCAATTTTATTTCTCCAAACATACTACAATGGTGAAATATTCATAGCATCAAACATAATATGATACGATATAACAAAAATATAGGAAAAATACTATAGTCTGTCCAAGCAAAGAAGAGCCTCTGGCAAGATGAGAAAATTACTCCAGCTCGGAAAATATTGGTTCAAAAATGATTGATTTGATCTCAAATTGTAGATCAGAATGTTTCCTACGATTGAGACCGAATCAATAATTTTCGAACCAATATTGACCGAGCTGTAGTCATTTTCCCATCTTGCCAGAGGGTCTTCTTTGCTTGGACAGACTATAGTTACCAAAGAAGCTAGCTTCCACAACTAAAGATCCCTCTGAATGAAACCTATCGATAACATCAGATGTGGAACTCATCCATCACTGGCGGCTCGTGCCCACGAAACAGGTGAAGTGCTGTACAGTAAAATATACGGGCACTTCACCTGTTTCGTGGGCACGAGCCGCCAGTGTCATCCATGGATACTCGATAAACTATCATCCAAAAACTGAACCATGTTATAGCGTACTGAAACAGAATCAATCCAAAGTTTCTTCTAAACAAGTTACAAATTAATCAACTTTTTGACAAAATTGACTTTTGACAAGAAAGTTGCGTTGTTTACATGCACCATGCTTTATACTTCCTGGAAACAAAATCCAAGTTTTTACTAAACAAATTACAAAATTGAAATTTACTTTTGACAAAAAAGTTTTGTTTTCACACCCACAGCTAATCAGGCGCGGCGAGAGTATAATTTGACCAAGCAAAGAAGACCCTCTGGCAAGATGGGAAAATGACTGCAGCTTGGTCAATATTTGTTCAAGCATTATACATGTGGTCTCAACTTGTAGATCACAATGTTTTCTACAATTTGAAATCAAATTAATAATTTTTGAACCAATATTGACTGAGCTCGAGTCATTTTCTCATCTTGCCAGAGGGTCTTCTATGCTTGGGCTGACTAGAGCCTATCCCGTGAAGAGGCACAAAAATAATCCCAAGTGATTAGAAGCAAACTAACTTAGCTTCTAACTTTGCTCCCAACCTTAATTAGATGAAGAGCTTCTTCTTCTTCTTCTTCTTCTTCTTCTTCTTCTTCTTCCCCTTCCTCGTCTTCTTCTTCTTCTTCCCCTTCCTCGACTTCTTCTTCTTCTTCTTTTTGTTCTTCTTCTTCTTCTTCTTCTTCTTCTTCTTCTTCTTCTTCTTCTTCTTCTTCTTCTTCTTCTTCTCTCCTCTTCCTCTTCCTCCTCCTCCCTTCTTCTTCTTCTTCTTCTTCTTCTTTTCTTCCTTCTTCTTCTTCTCCTCCTTCTTCTTTCCTTCCCTTCTCGTCTTCTTCTCCTTCTCCTTTTTTCTCCTCCTCCTCCTTCTTCTTCTTCTTCTTCTTCTTCTTCTTCTTCTTCTTCTTCCTCCTCCTCCTTCTTCTTCTTCTTCTTCTTCTTCTTCTTCTTCTCCTCCTCCTCCTTCTTCTTCTTCTCCTTCTTCCTCTTCCTCTTCTTCTTCTCTTCTTCTTCTTCTTCTTCTTCTTCTTCTTCTTCTTCCCTTCTCTTTCTTCTTCTTCTTCTCTTCTCTTCTCTTTCCTTCTCGTCTTCTTCTTCTTCTTCTTCTTCTTCTTCTTCTCCGTCTTCCCCTTCTTCGTCTTCTTTTTGTGGGGGCGCACTCAATTCCGTCGTAAGAAAGCCAACAAACAACCAGGTTAACAGATAACTTTTCTCAAGTTATTAGACGGATTAAGAAGATTGGGAGTGTAGCTGGGGGGGTTTGGGAAGGTGAAGGGTTCATGTACTACAGAAAAATTATTCTCCTACTTAAATCAGCAGGAGAGAGGAGGAGAAATGAACTGAGAAAAAATTATTTCCTCACGGAATTCACCAAAGAAATTCTCCCACTAACGAGCACAACTTCATCTTAAACAAAACTCTTTGAATATTTTCCAGGTCAATTGGAGACTCTTGACCTACTCTCTACATAACTCTAGCTAATCAGGAAATTCTATCCAGGAGTTTTCCCTCGACAATATTTAAAAGAGGAGGAATCTTCTTACTTCCTTTTAGACCGTACATGGTCTCTTGGTTCCTGATTATAACTATTCTGGTGACTCTCGAGTACACCTGGTTATGACCACTGGCGGCTTGTACCCACGAAACAGGTGAAGTGCCCGTATCTTTTACTGTACAGCACTTCACCTGTCTCGTGGGCACGAGCCGCCAGTGATAACTTATTACTGAAAGACATGTTCATATGAGGGGAATTCATATTTGATATTCATTACCCATTGGGATTCGCAAGGGCCTGTTCATATTAATACATGGAAAATTTTAGTGATTGAAGAAAATCATATTACACGGATGATACCGATGCAGATTTTTAAAAATAAATTGGATGCTAAAAACCATTCTTTCATTTATGGTTGTCATCATGAGTTTTGTTTTGAAATTAGGTATCGAAATCATGGATTATGTGAACACACACATCAGTGACTAATTAAATTTCAAATTAAATTTATCCACTCATCTTGGATTTGCCGAGATTTAAAAAAAATGGAAGATTGTCCTTATTAGTACTTCGATATAGTCGAAGTGCGATACAGCACTTAAAGACGTAATAAATTAAATGGCTTAAACTGTACATCGATATGTTTAACTGATTTGTAGCTTTTGACTGATTTGTATCTCTGAATATCTCTGATTTGAAATTGAAATACTGAAATTTCTAATCATTTCGACTTATCGATGTGCAGTTCCAGGCATTTGATTTCTCTAGAACATCTACAACGAAATGATGTATATCATTTATATGAAAACTGAACTTTGAAACTTAGATCTGTTTAAAATAATTGAAAAATAAATGAAAATCAAACACCCTTTTAAAAAACTTTAATATTATTAAAACACAGACATGTTTCGGCACATTAGGCCATTATCAATGTGGATAAAATAGATATACAAAGGAAAAAAGTTGAATGGCAACAAAATAATAAATGAAGATAATTTTAATAATAATCCAATTTAAAAAAAATTAAAACCTAGATTTTGATGTAAATAGGAGTTATAACATATGCTTTCAATTGCAATCATATGATATTATTCAGACTTATATTTTTAATTTTTAATCTTGTTTACTTATTTCATTATTTTATCCACATTGATAATGGCCTAATGTGCCGAAACATGTCTGTGTTTTAATAATTTTAAGTTTTTAAAAGGGTGTTTGATTTCATTTATTTTTCAATCATTTATATGATATGATATGACCACCTTTCCATTCAAAAGAAAATGGATCAATATGGTGGATCCAAGATGGCGGACTTAATTTTCGATTGAGTAGATCGGTAGAACGTTTAATTTAATTACGATATTATGTCACCGACTGTCAAATTATACCTTTGTACGGGGAAAAAATATTGAGCCGTATCAAAAATTTTCAGAAAGTCAGAAAGTCATGTATGTGTTTTCATCTCATGAATGTACTAAATTTTCATATTCAATTATAACAGAATACCTCTGATGTAAATCCTTACATTGTTGAAGAATTGTTTCTCTATCATATTTTCCCTATTATCTCAAAATCCGTCCAAGTAACCGACTTCATAATGATTTAATTGAGTTTCTCAGCTAATTTCACGTACGTTTCTCAAAGAAATTATTAGTTTTGTACCCATATAATATGGGAATCCTAAAAACTTGGAAAAAGGTATATTTTTCGAAATAATATGACTACTTTTCCCATTGCCATCTCGATAACATAGGGTTTTTGGGGTATGACCTAAGAACTTCATTACCAATAACTAAAGTCGGCGCAGTCCAAGTTGACAAAAACCCCCTAGAAATAGCTATGTTGTCATTTTGCGTGGAAATGAAACTTCTCCTAACGCAAACACATTCAACTGAATGTTAAAAGTGACAGCGTAGCTTCGAAAAATCACGCGGTGTTGTGGAACGCACTATTTTATGATAAACCAGCTGTTCGCAGCTCGAATATCCAAGTCGATTAGCTTCAATAACTCCAATCTTTAACATTGATTCATGCATATACCTCTCTCCTTACTTTGAAACTCTTTAGAGGCCAAATTACGATCTTCCAACTATTTTCGACATTTGGAAAAATAATTTCAATTGTTTTTGAACAACTTTCTCGCTTTCACCGCCCACATATTTTCTCAAACAAAAAAGTTTCTAGATCATCAAAAATTAATTCATGTTTTCTGTTCGAGTAGACTCGACATTGACAAACATATTCATTAATTGAAAGATAATTATTGGTCGGGTAAAGAAAACTCAAAAACCATTAGAAAGCTTGAATTCTCCTTGTCATTTTGATATGAAGAACTTTATTTTTACTACAACACATGATTGTGAGAGAAGTGATATACAAAAGTAATATTTTTGCAATTTTTAAATTATTTAAAAAAATCAACTTTCCTTTGAATCCTTCTACCCAGGAATTTTCAATACTACTGGCATATCAAGGATAAAATTCTACGTCTAGATATGGGGTTTAATCGGGAATTTGAAGATGTTCCAATTTCACACAATCTGGCAACGCAGCTATTTCCCGGGTGAAGAGAAAAACAGTCGACTTATATTGCGCAGACTATAGATAGAGCTGTTAGGCTGAGGCCGCACTGCCGGCGGGTAGAGCGTGTAGGGTGGAGGGTAGTTGGTAAATCTATAGAACATACACACCATCCACAGTAATACATCGTATGAATGGTATGTGTTCAGCCACCATCTTGAAATTCTTAAATATGTACAACATAACCTCAAAAACAGTATGACGTCATACCATTCATACGATGTATTACTGTGGATGGTGTGTATGTTCTATAGATTTACCAACTACCCTCCACCCACCACGCTCTACCCGCCGGCAGTGCGGCCTCAGCCTAAGGAGCCAGCCTGAAGAATATTGCACACTCCTACTGGAAAACCCTGTAGCCTATATCTATTCTTTTTTCCTTACCTCATCCTCTCTTCTACCTTCTCCCCTCACTCTCCTACCTCTATTCCACGCATTTTTCAACAAAATCAGGTCTATATAGTCTGGCCAAGCAGAGAAGAGCCTCTGGCCAGATGAGAAAATGACTCCAGCTCGGTCAATTTTGGTTCAAATATTATTGATTTGCTCTCAAATTGTAGATCAGAATATTTTTTTAAATTGAAACCAAATCAATAATTTTCGAACCAATATTGACCAAGCTGGAGTCATTTTCTCATCGTGCCAGAGGCTCTTCTTTGCTTGGACAGACTATACAATAATAATATTCTTACCATCTGCGATAACATTGATATTCCAACCGGCATAGGTATGGTCTGTGTAAGCAAAGAAGACATTCTGGCAAGATGGGAAAATGACTCCAGCTCGATTAATATTGTTTCAAAAATTATAAATTTGATTTCAAAGTGTAGATTAGGATGTTTCCTACAATTTGAGACCCAGTTTATAATATTTGAACTAATAATGACCGAGCTGGAGTCATTTATCCAACTTGTCAGAATGTCTTCTTGGCTTGGACTGGCTATAGGTGTGAGACCACTGCGCTGCATTCTCAATATTCAATTTCAACACTTCCCCTTTCTGTCCTCTGGCTTTTCACTATGTCTCTTCTTCTTCTTCTTCTTCTTCTTCTTCTTCTTCTTCCTCCTTCTTCTTCTTCTTCTTCTTCTTCTTCTTCTTCTTCTTCTTCTTCTCTTCTTCTTCTTCTTCTTCTTCTTCTTCTTCTTCTTCTTCTCTTCTTCTTCTTTCTTCTTCTTCTCTTCTTCTTTCTTCTTCTTCTTCTTCTTCTTCTTCTTCTTCTTCTTCTTCTTCTTCTTCTTCTTCTTTCTTCTTCTTCTTCTTCTTCTTCTTCTTCTTCTTCTTCTTCTTCTTTTCTTCTTCTTCTTCTTCTTCTTCTTCTTCTTCTTCTTCTTCTTCTTTCTTCTTCCTTCTTCTTCTTCTTCTTCTTCTTCTTCTTCTTCTTCTTCTTCTTCTTCTTCTTCTTCCTTCTTCTCTCCTTCTTCTTCTTCTTCTTCTTCTTCTTCTTCTTCTTCTTCTTCTTCTTCTTCTTCTTCTTCTTCTTCTTCTTCTTCTTCTTCTTCTTCTTCTTCTTCTTCTTCTTCTTCTTCTTCTTCTTCTTCTTCTTCTTCTTCTTCTTCTTCTTCTTCTTCTCTTCTTCTTCTTCTTCTTCTTCTCCTCTTCTTCTTCTTCTTGCACACTCTTGCCACCGCCTCTGGGTTTCCGCTGTCGAATATAAATTTCATATTTATGCACACATATGGTGTATGCCTCTATCCTTTCGATTTTATCATCATCGCACCTAAAAATACCTCGCTCTACATTGAATCTCTCCATTTCTGTTCTGTTTTTTGCTTTCCATCCTTTCTCCTTTCTCTTTTTTTTTATTTCATCCTTATTCTTCTTATTTTTCTTCTTCTCCATTTTTCATTCATCCTCATTCTTCTTATTCTTCATCTTCTCCTTTTTTCATTCATCCTCATTCTTCTTATTTTCCATCTTCTCCTTTTTTCTTCAATACTCATTCTTCTTCTTCTTCTCCTTATTACTATTTTTCAACTTTTTCTCCTTAATCTTTCTTTCTCTCAGGATAATTCAGATAGAGTTGTGTGGTAGAAAGGTCCTAACTTCGCCCTAATAGAGGAAATTATTCAATTCAATTCAATGTGACATTCCTTACAGCTCGAGTGTCTAGGATAAATTTCTTACAAGTTTTTAGGATTCCCATTTTTTCCCATATATGGGTAGAAAAATATTAATTTCTTATGTGAAATTAACAGCGAAAAATAATTATGAAGTCGATTACTTGAACGTATTTTGAGATAATAGGAAAATATGATAGAAAAAACAATTTTTCAACAATGAAGTGTTATAAACTGGATATTACATTTATGTCTTTATGAGATGAAAACACATACATGATTTTCAAAACGTCTCCGGTATTGACCGAGCTCGAGTCATTTTCACATCTTGCTAGAGGGTCTTCTTTGCCTCTTCTTCTTCTTCTTCTTCTTCTTCTTCTCTTCTTCTTCTTCTTCTTCTTCTTCTTCTTCTTCTTCTTCTTCTTCTTCTTCTTCTTCTTCTTCTTCTTCTTCTTCTCTCTTCTTCTTCTTCTTCTTCTTCTTCTTCTTCTTCCTTCTTCTTCTTCTTCTTCTTCTTCTTCTTCTTCTTCTTCTTCTTCTTCTTCTTCTTCTTCTTCTTCTTCTTCTTCTTCTTCTTCTTCTTCTTCTTCTTCTTCTTCTTCTACTCTTCTTCTTCTTCTTCTTCTTCTTCTTCTTCTTCTTCTTCTTCTTCTTCTTCTTCTTCTTCTTCTTCTTCTTCTTCTTCTTAGAATCTTCTTCTTCAACTTCTTCTTCTTCTTCTTCTTCTTCTTTCTTCTTCTTCTTCTACTTATTCTTCTTCTTCTTCTCGTTCTTCTTCGTCTCTCACTCACAATGTTTATATATGTGTGATGTGGTTTGAGTAAATAATATGTTCACATTAAAACTTGAATTTGAAGAAAACTTTCACTGCTAAGGAATTAACGAGGTTGATTATAGCAGTGTGAATGAAAAATTCTAAAAGTATGAGTGAAAAATTCTTCAATTTGTTAAAATTTACCTGAAATGTTGGAACAAAGAATAAAAATACACTTATGAGTAGAGGCACTAATACCACAATTTCCTATCGAGGATAATATTATTGAAGTTATTTCAGTAGAGGACTCTCTATAAAAAAAAAGTGATATTACGTCTTTAGGCTCCAATGAGCGTGAAACACAAAGCTTTATTAAACCATGAGACAATACAAATTACTAATATCACATTCCAGATATTGATACTGTTTGATATAAGGTTGCAAATTGTCTATCTGTGATATGCTCGTATGATGAAGGTGACAGATGACAGTTATACGAGACATTGGCGGCTCGTACCCACGAAACAGGTGAAGTGCCCGTATCTTTTACTGTACAGCACTTCACCTGTTTCGGGGGCACGAGCCGCCAGTGATACGAGTATTTCTTGCTTAGCTAACAGTCTGCAAACTGAGATGATACTCAGTTACATACACTTTACATGGTAGCTGAGTGTCTTCTCGGTTTGTGCGAACAATTATATCGCCAAATCTTGGAATTAATTAATACAGTTTGAATGCAGCCCAAGTATTCCATGACAAAGGGCGAGGCTAAGGGAACGAATTCCTACATCTCACTGGCGGCTCGTACCCACGGAACAAGTGAAGTGCCCGTGTCCTTTACTGTACAGCACTTCACCTGTTTCATGGGTACGAGCCGCCATTGCTATATCCAAGACACTCGAGCAGTAAGGAATGTCACATTCAGGGAGTGAAATCGAAATTCAGTTGTTATGTGATTAGAATCAAGGAATTTATATGGTATAGTCTGTTCAAGCGAAGAAGACCCTCTGGCAACGCAGCTATATCCCGGCTGAAGAGAAAATAGTCAACTTAGATTGCGCGGACTATAGATCCAATATCTCTATTTTGTTTCTCTCTCTCTCTCTCTCTCTCTCTCTCTCAAACACAATACTTCCTTCTTTACTCTATCACCAACAAAAACAGTATACAGTGTTCAATGTAAACAATAATATTATTAATTATCGTAATTTTCTGTTTTCCCTATCCAATACTCGGTAAACTTTCAATGATGTATTTCATACATCGTAAGCTGATAAAAGACATCGTCAGAATGCATTTTACATTGTCACGGCGTGTCTTCTCGGCTTGCACAAACTTCCAACACGAATAAAATAATATTCTGCGTATTGGCAAATTGAAAGGCAAAACCAGGACAAATAATCCAATGTGATTGGCTGTTATTTTGTTGTTATTTGAGACTGAAGTCGTCAGCTTTACAAAGCCAGTAATAAACATTAATGTTCACAAAATCGATAAATTCTGAGATCAAATGTTGATCAACAGAAGGTTTCCAATAATATTTCATTTCAAATGAGATATCAATTTGAACATAAAGCTTTATTTATATTTTAATAAACCTACATTTCAATAAGAGGTCACAATACTTATCTTTTCTTAGGCGGGTATTACACGATAATAGTTCTATGACATATTTCTATTATCAAACATCTGTAATGATGAAATATTACCGTGCAATGAACCAAATATTATAAATGATCATATTCTATGTCATATGTTTTCCTATAGAGAACATATTATAATATCTTTGATAATAGATGTATGACATAGAACTATTATCGTGTAATAGCCACCTTCGGCGGGTATTACACGATAATAGTTCTGTGATCATAGATGATCATATGGAAAGAGATGAAAATACGAAATCATATTTTTTTCTCTTTCCATATGATCAACTATGATCATAGAAATATTATCGTGTAATACCCACCTTGGGGCTACTGTTATTTATCAAATTTTCAATTCATGAATATCATGAATATCAAAGTACACTTTTCAAATATTTCTAAAAATATTTCAAAATATTCATAAATTGAAAGGTCACAATAATATTTCATCTGAAATGAGTTATCGTTGCTGACGATAAACGTTAGGCGGTTTCGTCTGCTCCTTGTGCGCTTTAACAGCTGATGTTGTCAATTATAATTGTAGTATTTAGCCATGCCTAGATGATGTTTTTGAAATCAGAAGAGACAATAGAAGATTTATATCATCTGTTAGAAGTTTACAATCATTAAATTACATCACGTACAAGAGACAGACGAAACCGCGAAATCAGCTATACAGATTTCATCCTATTTCACTCAATTCTCTGTTGAAAAGTTATTTATAGGAGATAAAAGAGGAAGAATTTATCTAAATTTTCATGAAAATTTCAATTTTTTATCTCAAAGGACTTGCAAGATATTCATTCAAATATCATTTGTGAGCAAAAATGGCTTTTTTTAAACTTTAAATAATTACAATCAGAGTACCCTTTTTAAAAATAAAAATAAGTAATGGCTTTTTTTGTACATGATAGAAAATCAATATTCTCTCAGAAATTATTTTTTCTCAATTTTGACCGAATTTGTCATATGATATATGAATTTAGACCGCCTTGATGAGCTGAAAAGAATGAGCTATAGTTTGTTGAGACCCAATAGTTAGAGGCAGGGCCCTCGTGTAGTGTTTCGGCACCCTGTTAACTTGTAAATTAACAAAACATAGCACAAGTGATGAATTTGTGTTTAGTAGCGATTCTGCGATTTTTGATCGCTATTCCTGAGATTTGGGTAAGATTTACACAATCGCCGCCGTTCAACTTTTTCTTCAGAATCCGACTCTCTTCAACTTCCATTAACAAAAAATATAATTCTATGATTCCTTATCCTGTTATAACGTTTATTGTTGAAAAATGGCGTTTCTAGCATATTTTTTCAATTATCTCAATAACCGTTAAAGTTACAAACTTGGAACTGGTTTCATTGGATTCCTCAGCTAATTTAGGAATTGATTATTTTAGAACCTCACTAAAGCCTCTAAAAAATTAGAAAAATTAATATATTTTGAAAAATCTCAATTTTCCGCCATTGTTATCTCGGTAACAAAGCGTTTTTGGGGGTTAGTCCCATGGAACTTTTTTGTCTACTTGGAGTAAGGAATCAGCCTGAGAAGTATTGCACATTCCTCCTGAAACACTCTGTATATTTCAAGCCAAACATGATTCAATCTGTCTTTCATTTTCACAGTTTACTCATTTGTAATCGCAATATTGCTTGCTGTGTGGCAAAAAAGGATTATCGGGACTTTCTTATTCTAATGTATTGTTTTGTATTTTTATGTATGTTCTCTTGTATCCAGACATGTGATACATGATTGACAAAACTATAACAGAAATTAATGGAAAATAAGTATAAGCTTCCTACATTGGGCAAAACTGCGACCGTACTTTATCATTGGGAGCACAAAATGAGGCTTGGATATTTCTGGTTGGGATGAGTTGGAAAGTAATGAAGATACTGTACTATACAACATTCACGATCACTTGAGACGGAATAAACAAACTTTTTGAGTGTGTGTGCGTGTAATGAAAGGTCTTCTTCTATGCGAAACTTTCGGCCACAGACCAACAGCTGTAGCCAATCACAGTTCAAGACAACAGCCTTGAGACAAGACAAGTCGGACTGTAGCCGATCACAGCTCCAGACAAGAGTCAGCTGTTGAACTGAATCAGACTGTTTCGCATAGAAGAAGACCTTACATTACACGCACACACACGCAAAAGGTTTGTTTATGTCGTCTCAAGTGATCGTGAATGGACTATAGGTGCTGTACTATTAAACGGAAAAATTTTCAGTGACTTCTTCTTCTTCTTTTTCTTCTTCTTCGTCTTCTTCTTCTTCTTCTTCTTCTTCTTCTTCTTCTTCTTCTTCTTCTTCTTCTTCTTCTTCTTCTTCTTCTTCTTCTTCTTCTTCTTCTTCTTCTTCTTCTTCTTCTTCTTCTTCTTCTTCTTCTTCTTCTTCTTCTTCTTCTTCTTCTTCTTCTTCTTCTTCGTCTTCTTTTCTTCTTCTTATTCTTTTCTTCTTCTTCTTCTTCTTCTTCTTCTTCTTCTTCTTCTTCTTCTTCTTCTTCTTCTTCTTCTTCTTCTTCTTCTTCTTCTTTTTCTCCTTCTTCTTCTTCTTCTTCTTCTTCTTCTTCTTCTTCTTCTTTTTCTTCTTCTTCAATTTCAAGAAATTCAATTTCAACTGAGTTATTCCTATTTGTTTGCTTGAAAGCACATAAGGGAGATTATAAATACCTCACAGAAAAAAATATTGGAAGTCATCATAAATCTTGAGTTTCACTGAAAAAAAATCTTGTCCTAACAAAATACTGCAAACTTAATAACATGCAAATTGAAGATTGTGGCCATTTCCACTGCCCTCCGCAACTTTCTTGAGAAAACATTCAAAATAAGTTAGTTCCAAATTCAGCCAGCAGATGGCTATAGCAATAGGGTGATTCGCTTCGACTCTTATTAGACACGCCTTCAAGCTCCGCCCATGCTAGGCCAGGATGACGTAATGGCATCAGCCAATGAGAGGGCGTTGTGGGCGTGGACTTGTACTGGCATGTGATTGGTCGACAGAGTGGAGGGAGTTGTCAGCCACCAAGAAAATGAATCTAATGCCCGGTTTTTCCAAGCACACTCAGATTTGAGGGACCCTCACGTTTACTACACTTTACTACATTTCCTATACTTATCATAGAAAATGTCAGAGTGTGCTCAAATTTGAGTGTGCTTGGAAAAAAAAGCATTAGAGGGGTTTCTTAGCTTACATTAATCGCGTTTTTCTTTTCAATTCATAATGATGAATAAGTAAATACAGAGAGATGATGCAGAGAAAAAAATTACTTGTGATTTCAAGTTCTGGCTAGCGAAGTTTTCTTTCAAATAGTAGAAAAAAATATTCAAACTGCCCAATTGAAATTTTTTAAATTTCTGTTCACCGCGACGCCCCCCTGGCCGCGGCGCCCTGTGCGGTCGCACACTCAGCACACTCCACGCTAGGGCCTTAGAAGTATCCTCAGATTGAGATCCTTGAAGGGTCCTTACCATTGAAAGTAATCAAAGTTCAAGTCAGTAGGTGGCTTATCTGCTAGGAATTGATCTATAAGACATTATTACCAAAGAAAATCTCAATACAAGCAAGTAAAAAAATCTTTTGGAAACCATTTTCTCCAGAAATAGGTTTTTTGGAGGTACAAGGATATCTTTCTACAGCCCTAGTTCAAAAACTATACAAGATAGAAAAGTCTAATTGGTATCAAATTGTAGAGGACAAAATTCTCACAAATTGAGGACAAATTTCCCTCACAGTGTTTCTGTGACGAAGCGTCTTTTTGACGGGTCTAAATGAGACGTTTTTGACCATCCAGAGTATAGCCCTGACTTAGCCTTTTTCCCGAACTGGAGAAAATGCTATAGGAGGGCAGACCTTCCGAACCGACTATGCGCTGCAAGTTGCTGTGATAACCCATCTTAAATCACTGGCGGCAAACTTCTCTGAACTAAGGGAGAAGAAAGCTAAGCACTGGCGGCTCGTGCCTACGAAACAGGTGAAGTGCTTGTATATTTTACTGTACAACACTTCTCCTACTTCGTGGGCACGAGCCGCCAGTGAAGCTAAGAATAAGGAAGCTTGTACCCAGGTACAAAAAATGCATCGATTTGAATGCTGACTATGTTGAGAGGTAACTAATAATGTAGGTAACTTTTGATAACAAATTCATTCAATTACCCCCACTAGTTTCATTTTTATGCCACATCGGAAGTTGATAAAAGAATAGCCCTCGTAGATAGAGACATGAATCTGATACCATTCTATTAGAAATTGAATTCACTAAAAAAAATTGCATGGTTGCCTGTAAAGTCGGTATACGGGCGAAAGTTTTACTTGACAACGACTTTGAGTGGTTTTAAAATTATTTTTATAATAAAACATATGGTTTTTTTGTCAACATGATGGTTATGGTCAAACACTAACATGTGTATGCCTATCCAATACCTACTAATACATGTATTAGTAGGTATTGCCTATCTCTCTCACTCTCTCTCTCTCGCTCTTTCTCGCTCTACTATCATCACACACCATCATCACTTTCTCTTCATACTCTTAATTATAATTTGAACTTCCACTTTACACTATCATCACACATTCATCATCCAAACCGTTATTATAATATTAACCCACTCTTGTCATTCATCGCACATTTCCATTCACTACCATATACTTGTAAATAATTTTACTTCAAGTCAATCCATAGTACCATCTATCATTATCATTTTTATTGTTACTCATCTCATAATATAATTCGAATACGATTAAGTATTGATCCATTTAAATCTAGTTTAAATTGTATAATAATTTTTCTTACTATCTTTAGTAATCTTAATAGCTCGTTATAGATTTTCAACCCAAGGCCAAGTGTTAATGGAAAGGATATCCTTATTATCCTTTCCCAAGAATGGACATATATATGTCTAAACTTCGCCTTTTCAATTAGATAACTTACACTCCTTATTCATTTTGCAGAACCTCCAATTTAAAATTTGTATAAATTTTGCATTCATTACATCACCGTTTCCGTATTTTTACTAGAAGTCTCTATTTTGTGAAATTTATAGGATAATTTTGATTTACTCATTCATATTACAATGTATAATCTAAGCCGAATTTTGTTATCTATTTGAATAAAGTAATCTAATCTAATCTTTCACTTCCGGGTAATCACTTCCGTAACGCAGTTTCTTGAAGTGTCACCCAGCAAACCAATTTATAAGACTTTGTCACGTCAAAAAGATAAGTATGTTTTTTCGTCCAACGCTTCGTTTGACGGAAATCGTGGTAGACTAGAAATGGAACAGAAATTCTGGCCGCCATCTTGAATTACAAAAAATGCTCAACTTTTACAGCTTGTCATCACTTGGATTCAGAATCTACACATCAAAATCTTTCATAATCGATCAAAAAACCAACGACATGCCACAAAAAGGTTACCCCTTTTTTGCATTTGGCACCCAGACTATCCTAGGTGAAATATACATCAAAATTACGTTTCTACTTTTAAACGATTCTCAAGTGTTTAACGTGGAGCAGGATTTTTCTTAGCGTTGTGTAGTTTGGTAATAATCTGCCTCTCTTTTAAAATGATATTATTGGAGTGAACTTTATGAATATAATAATCACTAGCCGGCAGGCTCGCTTCGCTCGCCTTCTCCGCCTAGCTAGGCGGCTCCGCCCCCTGGACCCCCGACAGTATAAGCAGTGTAAGTGAGTCAAACGGGCTCGCTTCGCTCGCCTGCAAAACCTCTGGCAGTGTCAGCTAAGACAAACAGGCACGCTTCGCTCGCCTGCAAACTCCGTTCAGGAGGGATTCGAAATTTATTGAGCACAGCATTTCTACACCTAATCTGGACCTGTTTACCAAATTTCAACATTTTATGCCAATTTGTTCTAGAAAAATCTAAGAAAAACTCAGAAAATTACAAAAATAGTAAAATGCTAATATAAGCGTAACATTGGGAAGCATATCGGACATAGTTTGAAACTTGATTCAATATCTTCCAAATTAGTTCATCTATAATCTCGCTGAACCATTGAATTTACAGTAAGGATTGGTCGTATCAAGGCTGAAGATACGCAACCCGCAACACATCTACAATTTTGAAAACCTGATTACTGGCGTAATCTTGAACGGATTGCGAAAATATTTCAACACAACATTTCTAGACCTTATCTGAACCTGCCCACCAAATATCAACATTTTCTACCGATTGGTTCTTGAAAAAATGAGGAAAAGGCCGAAAAACTCTAGAAAAACTCATATATTTGGCGTATCCTTGAAAAGTTTTCAAAATCCGTTCTTAGCGCGCGTCTAAACGTCCAACTGAACAAGCCTGCCAAATTTAAACGCATTCGGTTCAGGTGACGAATGAATGAATGAATGAATCAGTCAGTTAGTTAGTGCCATTTCGCTTTTATAGATATAGATTAGGACATGATATTCTATAATCGAATTGTATTTTAATTTGATATTTAGTCGAGATCTTGGAGTCAAATTTTTCTTCTATTGTTGATGACGTATTTGATGGGAGGCTGCAAGGTACAAGTTCGATTATAAATTACAAAATAAAGATGAATAAAGATGAATAAAGATGAACAAGGATGAATAAGGATTATATGAGCGTATATTTAATACTGTGACCAATTTGCTAATTCTTATTTGATTTCAAAAATAATATGCTATAATATTCTATTCTTCTCTAGAATGAGAATCTAATGAATGTATTTTTTCAGGGAGAACTCTACAATTTTTCGTATGAAAGTTGTATAATTTCAACCAACTATCAGAGTTTAAGCAGATAGTAAATTGAAATAAATTTGTCGAATGAAACTTGTTGAATTATCAAAAGAAAAAGGAAGAAGATTTTTACCTTGTTCAACAAGTCAATTGTTGCAACAATATCAGTTCCAAACAGTTATCATCCTAAACTCAAGCACAACTCTATAATTATTAACTCGAATAAAACTTTCATCTCGATTACTTTCCACAAACTTTTGCTGCAATCCACCATAAACTTTAATGCTTATGTAGTGTTTTTATGACGAGGGAATTCAATTTATTTCTATGACACTTATGGCGAAGATGCTGTCACGAAGGGCGCGCGCAACCGACTGAACCTGCGTTCGTGATTTGTCCGAGTAACAGGAACCGATAACGGTAACTGTGACAGGGGTGAAGTAACGATTACTGGTGGAAAACCCGTGGAACGGCCCCAAAACCGTGGATTTCGACAAATTTATTTAGTGTTGATATCAGTCATTTAGGGGGGAAAATTTTGGAAAGTGGAGAGAAAAATCGATAATATTTAACAAGGTATAGCTGACGCCAAAAAGTTGGGCGGTTTCGTCTGTCTCTTGTACAGGATGTAACCTCCCAACAGCTGATGTAAAGCATCTTTTGTCTCTCATGATATCAGTTATGATCAAAGTCAACGTCTGCCATGGCCTGGACAAGCCCCTCCCCGATTATTGGTTCATACAAAAATTACTAAATGGCGATTCAAACAGTCAACACAATAATGGAAGATTAATCAATAGTTACCATAACCATAAAATATGAAAATGTTACAATATAGGTAGAAAATAAAATAAGAAATTTATTTGTTAGTCTTTTCTTGGTATTATGTTACCTTATTGTTTTTCCATATTCTCTCATAGAATTTTCATTTATTTATTCAAATAATTTTGTTACCGTATCAATTCATTCCATTTTTTACAATTCTCTCTGAACATTCTTCTATTTATTTCGTTTGTTATTATTATAATCTTGATTATTGTGTTTGCTGTTTGAATCGCCATTTTGTAAGGCCAATGGCTACTGTGATTGATTCAAGCAACTACCGATAGCGGTGCTTGACATTATGTATATTCTATACATTAAGGGCCGGTTGTTCGTAGCTTCGTTAACTTTTAACGCCGTGATTAGCCTGGATAGCGACATCTTGTAGCAACGGCAAACTAACTCAACTCAAATAGAGAATAGAAACATATAAATTATTAAAAAGCCTTGAGTTTTAATATTTTCATTTACAAAACTCGATGACACATCATGTACATTAAATTTCATTGCCTAAAAATATTACTAACCTCCAAATTCATGAATCAAGTTAAGATTTATTATCATTGAGGCGATGATATGAATGAGGTTATAGAAAATTTCAACGGCGGTTTTTTCAAATTTAACAGGTCAGCAGCTGGTTAATTAGAATTGAATACTAATTTCACAGTACTAAACTGATCGGCCAGAGTTTGGGGCGTTGAAAATTTAAACATAACCATCAGCTGATGATTAAATTTTCAATATCTGAAAACAATAGCAGCTTAAGGTTTTCGATTTTTGTGGTACTACCAACCTGACAACGATTAAGTTGTATTAGCATGCAATTTCCAGATCATGTTTTTGTTTTAATAAATAAATAATTTATACAATAATAAGATAATTATTGATTCAGATATCTATTTTGAATAAGTACATTTGAATATTCTGCTACTACTATTAAATTTCAATAATTTATTCATTTATTCATTCCACTCTGACACGGTCAAATAACGCTGATTAAACTATCAGAACGTACGTGCAACCGGCCTAGGGTTTGTTCATATCGGAGCATCGAGCATAGGTCCTAGCTTTGACACTAGCTTTGATCCCAGCTGAGCTGATTAAAACAGCGCTTTTTTCTATGATCGATGTTAGTGTCAAAGCTAGGATCGATGCTCCGATAGGAACACACCCTTGGGTTTAGTTTACCAGAGATAATGGTGTAGCAACCAAAACCGGTATCTCGATTTTTAATGAACTTATGGTTTGAAGACATTCTGTCTTTCCATTCAATAACTGATTTCTACACAAATAGTGGCAAAACATAACAATACATGAATATTGATATAGACACTGAGATACTTGCAATTCCATGTATTGTATAATGTAATAAATGTAATCCATTTATAATGTAATAAATCACAAGGATTTTAAATTATTATGTTTTATTGACTGAGTTGCTATACTGAATCCTATCTTATATTGTATGTAATAGCAGTGAATATAGACATTTAAGATGAAAATAAAGGCCCGTTATGAAGAAAAAACACAAGATTCCTAAATATCTGTTCAAATAAGTGAGCTGATATACTGAATTTAAACTTATCTTGAATGCAATAGCAGTGAATAAAAAAAAAGTGAAGGAATTTCATTAATTTAATATCAGATAGTATAGCACTGAATATGAAATCTCTTAAGGCCCGTATTGACAGCGCGAGGCATGTGCCGCAAATGCCTCAAGGTATAGTCTGTTCAAGCAAAGAAGAGTCTTACTCCAGTCTCCAGCTCGGTCAATATTGGTTCAAACACTAATTACTATGACTAATTATTGGACTATATGATTACTGATTTTATGAAGAAAAAACACAAGATTCCTAAATATCTGTTCAAATAAGTGAGCTGATACACTGAATATTGGTTCAAACAATATTGATATGGTCTCAATTATAGGGAGCATTTCGATCTTCAATTTAAGACCAAATCAATAATGTTTGAACCAATATTGACCGAGCTGGAGATTGGAGTAAGGCTCTTCTTTGCTTGAACAGAGTCTATACCTTGAGGCATTCGCGTCACATGCCTCGCACTGTCGATACGGGCCTTGAGAGATTTCATATTCTCTGCTATACTCTGATATTAAATTGATAAAATTCCTTCACGTTTTTTATTCACTGCTATTGCATTCAAGATAAGCTTAAATTCAGTCTATCGGCTCAGTTATTCGAACAGATATACTGTATTTGCTATGAGCATCTACCGTGCTGCGCTCTGGTGGATTATCGTGTGTACTTTTCTACGCGTTTTAGCATACAAAGCATAGCGCTAAATGAGAAAAACGCATTTATAATTAGAATGGAATTATTTGCTGCTTCATGCATTTCTCAGTAATTAGAACATAATATTTAGGATAGGAATGTTAGTTATTGATTTATTGTAGTATTATAGCTTATATATTATTATATTGATTTAGTTTTAATTGTAGTATTATAGCTCATTATATTAGAAAAATCCTAGTTTTCAAGTATTTGAGAGCAGACAACCGCAAACAGATGTATTTGAGAGTCGACAAAAACTTTGAGATAACAGCTGATAAGTTATCTTATATGAAAATGAAAAATTGGCACAAGCTCACATTTATTTGAAAAATTGAATGATATGAATATTCCTTATTAAAACATAATTAATAGAGTTTTTGCGTTGATAGTAACAGCTTATTAGATTAACTAACATAAAAACTATTCATGTACATTACCTCATGTACAGGTTAGAATGGAGCACTCCATGGTCCTACTTGATCGATAAATTCTTTTGCACGTAAACAAAACAATTAGGTTAGCTTCACCTATCAATATTTATTCAATGCAGTGAACCATTCTTTTTATTGATGAAACTTATGTATGGCAACTGGAAAAGTGTAGAACTTGAAATTTCCATTGCGTGTTTTATTTTTACAATCCAGAACACAACAAATTCTCCAGGACATTATTTTAGGTTTAGCCCTATCTCCTCCAATGTTAATTCACTAAATTTTTCGCCGAAATGATTCGCCAATAGCGCCTCGATCGCCAAAAATATCCTTTCCACCCACTTGCACACAGCGAATAGGAATCTTGTGTTTTTTCTTCATAACATTAGTAATCATAGACTATAGTCAAATAATATTGTAATCCCTCTTGAAATAACGGTTCCACCAGTAACAGTTACCGTCCAGTAACGGTTCTGCGCCTGTGCTCCACACTAAGTAACTGTGTGCGCAAGGTCGGTATAAACCGTGGCTGAGGGGGAGGGGGGGATTTTAGGGTTTGGAGGAGAGGTTGCCCCCGTAACGCCCACAGATGGTGCCAAGGGGTAAGGTCAGGATGGGTTTTCGATGTTGGGGGAGGTTTTAGAGGATGGTCTGGGTTCTTATCCAGAGAGGGATTGATCGTTCATCAATCTGCTTTGTTCTTCTTCTTCTTCTTCTTCTTCTTCTTCTTCTTCTTCTTCTTCTTCTTCTTCTTTTTCCTTTCTTTTCTTCTTTTCCTTTTCTTTTTCTTTTTCTTTCTTTTCTTCTTCTTCTTCTTCTTCTTCTTCTTCTTCTTCTTCTTCTTCTTCTTCTTCTTCTTCTTCTTCTTCTCCTCCTCTTCCTTTTTCTTCTTCTTCTTCTTCTTTTTCTTTTTCTTCTTCTTCTTCTTCTTCTTCTTCTTCTTCTTCTTCTTCTTCTTCTTCTTCTTCTTCTTCTTCTTCTTCTTCTTCTTCTTCTTCTTCTTCTTCTTCTTCTTCTTCTTCTTCTTCTTCTTCTTCTTCTTCTTCTTTCTCTCTCTTCTTCTTCTTCTTCTTCTTCTTCTTCTTCTTCTTCTTCTTCTTCTTCTTCTTCTTCTCTTCTTTCTTCTTCTTCTTCTTCTTCTTCTTCTTCTTCTTCTTCTTCTTCTTCTTCTTCTTCTTCTTCTTCTTCTTCTTCTTCTTCTTCTTCTTCTTCCTTTCTTCTTCTTCTTCTTCTTCTTCTTCTTCTTCTTCTTCTTCTTCTTCTTCTTCTTCTTCTTCTTCTTCTTCTTCCTCTTCTTCTTCTTTTTCTTTTCTTCCTTCTTCTTCTTCTTCTCTTCTTCTTCTTCTTCTTCTTCTTCTTCTTCTTCTTCTTCTTCTTCTTCTTCTTCTTCTTCTTCTTCTTCTTCTTCTTCTTCTTCTTCTTCTTCTTCTTCTTCTTCTTCTTCTTCTTCTTCTTCTTCTTCTTCTTCTTCTTCTTCTTCTTCTTCTTCTTCTTCTTCTTTTACTTCTTCTTTCTTCTTCTTTCCCCTCTTCTTCTTCTTCCTCCTCTTCTTCTTCTTCTTTCTCCTCTTCTTCTTCTACTTCTTCTTCTTCTATCTTCTTCTTCTTCTTATTCTTGTTCCTCTTATTCTCTTTTTCTTCTTATGCTTTTCCTTCTTCTGCTTTTCCTTCTTCTCCTTTTCCTTCTTCCCCTTTCTCGTTTCCAGCAGGATAAGTTAAGTGAATTGTAACGGAGATCTAGCCAGATAAATGCTACTCCAGGGTATTACAACATGATATAGCCGGCCGTAAGTTGGCCACTATCCGATTGAGGTATTAGTGAGGTATTTGCAGTGCTCTGTCAGGTTTCGGGTTTGTTGTCATTGTACGGTACTCAACTTGATGAAATTTGGTGTAGCGTACATTGCATTCTCTATAATAATAATCATCATCAGTGATTTGCCGATTTGGACGTTACATTAGATTAATTAGAAATTATTATAATACTAGCCCCCTGTATAATATACTAGCCCCTGGATTATAATCTCCCCCTGGACCCACGTCAATATCTGCAGTGTGATACAAACGGCTCGCTTCGCTCGCCTGCAATTTCCGTTCGAAAGAATTAATTCGCTCTGATCATCATATCACTAAACAGGGTTCTTTTAAGGAATCGATCTGAATAAGTTGTTCTATCACCTCAGCTCAACCTGGGTATATGATTTGAACGTATTTAGTTCAGTAGTTTCCGTGAAATAAACAAAAGTGCAGATTCCAAACATTGGAAAACTTCATAATCACAGACTTAACTTCAGAAGGGATTCGAAATACAGCATTTCTAGACCAAATCTTGACCTTTCTACTACATTTCAACATTTTTCGCCAATTTGATTTCAAAAATATTTCAACACAACATTTTTAGACCTTTTCTGAACCTGTCTACCAAACACTGGCGGCTCGAGCCCACGGAATAGGTGAAGTGCTGTACAGTAAAGTATACGAGCACTTCACCTATTTCGTGGGTACGAGCCGCCAGTGCTACCAAATATCACCATTTTCTACCGATTGGTTCTCGAAAAAATAAGAAAACGCCGAAAAACTCTAATAATTTCGCTCATCCTTGAAAAGTTTCAAAAACTTTTTCAGCCGTTCTTGAAAAACCGTTCTTAGCACGCATCTAAACGTACAACTGAACATGCCTGCCAAATTTGAAAACATTCGGTTCAGTGGATTTTTAGTTCTGGTGATGAATGGCTGAATGAATTAGTGAATCAGTGCCATTTCGCTTTTATAGATATAGATTGTGTGAGCGAGACTATACAGAGTTATTACAAAATATTTATTGATTATCAAAAGGCTGTATTTGAAAAGTAGTACACATATAGTAATGAATTACACATGAAAATAATCAGAAAGTATCCGCGTTTCAGACGAGCTGCTTCAGTTGAAAGTTATTGCCGACAGGCAGCAGCACTGGCTTAAATTTCATAAAAATGAAAAGATATTTTTTCTTCATGGCTAAAACGGTAATAACTCATAGCTTGACAATTCTCATAATTCTTATAATACTCATAATTCATAACTCGATATGATGCAATATCCTATAATTAATTATGGCTGCTTCCACAACAGGAAGAAGACTCCAGCAGTACCTTTGTAGGCCTATTCAAACAAACGGAACTAGTCGGCCTCACTGGAATGCTGAAGTACGAAGTAATAGACTGACCAAGCAAAGAAGACCCTCTGGCAAGATGGGAAAATGACTCCAACTCGATCATTATTGGTTAAAAATTTATATATTTGAACTCAAATTGTACTATTCAATTTGATCTACTATTGTGACCACATTTAAAATTCTTGAACAAATATTGACCAAGCTGGAGTCATTTTCCCATCTTGCCAGATGTTCTTCTTTGCTTGGACAGACTTTACCTGAATAACGATCTCCTGCAACGCTCGGTATTTTGTTTCAATTAGTTTCCCTCCTGTACGAGTGCGTATCAATTGTGGACTCTGTATCACCAATGCGTATCAAAAGTCCGCTAAGTAATACAGTAGCTTTTAATAGTGGAGAATGTATGATAATAATTTTTTAAATAATTTTTCAAGCCTAAAGCCTGGAGTTGAAAACACGTGCATAATAATGATAATAAAAATAATAATAATAATAATAATAATAATAATAATAATAATAATAATACTAATAATACTAATAATAATAATTATTATTATTATTATTATTATTATTATTATTATTATTATTATTATTATTATTAATTATTATTATTATTATCTATATTATTTATTATTATTATTATGTTCTGTTATCATTTACTAAGTAATTGTAGGTTGTTGATCATCACTCTAGTATAGTCTGTTCAAGCAAAGAAGACCCTCTGGCAAGACGGTAAAATGACTCCAGCTTGGTCAATATTTGTTCAAAAATTATAAATGTTGTCTTGTTAGTAGATCACATTGTTTCCTACAATTTGAGATCAAACTGATAATTTTCGAATCAATATCGACCGAGCTGGAGTCATTCCATCTTGCCAGAATGTTTTCTCTGCTTGAACAGACTATACCAGAACTACAAGTATAGTCTGTCCAAGCAAAGAAGACCCTCTGGCAAGATGGTAAAATGACTCCAGCTTGGTCAATATTTGTTCAAAAATTATAAATGTTGTCTTGTTGGTAGATCACATTGTTTCCTACAATTTGAGATCAAACTGATAATTTTTAAACCAATATTGACCGAGCTGGAGTCATCTTCTCATCTTGCCAGAATATCTTCTCTGCTTGAACAGACTATACCAGAACTACAAGTATAGTCTGCACAAGCAAAGAAGACCCTCTGGCAAGATGAGAAAATGACTCCGGCTCGGTTAATAGTGGTTCGAAAAATTCAAGTTTGGTCGCAAATTGTGAGAGACATTCTAATCTACAATTTTGAAAATTTTGAATCGATTTTGACCGAGCTGGAGTCATTTTCCCATCTTGCCAGAATGTCTTCTCTGCTTGTACAAGACTATATACCTACTATAATATTTTAGCACGCTACTACCGATCATTAGGTTTATGAGCAAAATATCCAATTACAAACTGCTATTACGATTACTATGAGTCTAGTACACCAATCACTAATTAATTAAACCGGTAATTAAGCAACAGCAGCAGCTAATTATTCTTAATATCATCAACTAGGTAAACAGTCCCGTAAAACACTGCTATGACTCAAACTCACCCCATAAAACATATCCGGGGATGAAATATTATTCAATTAAAGCATATTTGGCGAATATAAGGGTGAGAGGGGGTAGAAAAGTGTCCGGAGGGTATATTTTAGGGGAGGAGGAGTGGGGGAAGAGGTTGATGTGGTAAAATAGTTTATTCATTCAACTGTTTTAGGATTACAACGATTTCACGGCTTCAACTAACTATCAACCGTTTTGCTTCGAACATTTAAAACATAAATGAATAAATTTTTGATAAAAATATTTCTGATAAAATTTGATAAAACATTTTGATAAAATAGTTGTAAGAAAGTAGTTTATTTCTTAACCATTATTCGTTTTAGACGTGGAAAAACTTTGATAATTGTTAACATTATAATAGCTAATATTTTCTCCAGCAAAACAGTGAACAGTTTCAAACAGATAATACTGGCGGCTCGTGCCCACGAAATAGGTGAAGTGCTGTACAGTAAAAGATACACGGGCACTTCACCTGTTTCGTGGAGACGAGCCGCCAGTGACAGATAACAGTTGATATCATTATTATTGAACCATTAAACCAATATCACAGTGTAAGAGCAAGCAGTTGAAGCTGGTGCCAAAAGTAAGGCACTTTCATCTGCTCCTTGTTGAACAGTTAATGTTGTCTGCAAATAGTCTGTGTAACTGAGCCGCGGATCAGCTGATAAGAATAAATAATATTCCCTAGTCAGCTGGTACAATCACTAAACCAGCTACGAAAGCGTATTAACAGACGATACCGTATTTTTGGCTAACAGTAATGTATAGGACAATTTCACTATACTCCACTGGCGGCTCGTACCCACGAAACAGGTGAAGTGCCCGTATCTTCTACTATACAGCACTTCACCTGTTTCGTGGGCACGAGCCGCCCGTGATACTCCCGCAAGTCTGTAGTAGGGTTTCAATTTTAATTTAACTGCTATACTTGTCAGAATCTTTCGAAAACGAATTGGAAGCTTTCAGTTTAGTCGTAATAGTATCGTGATCCGATTACAAACGGAAAGATTAAAGTTATCTAGTTTTAGTAATTTAATTTTGTAAATCGATGAGCAATAATAATTGACTGGACTGTTCAGTTTCATTGGTAGGCTAATTGAATCACTTGAAATAGCAGAACTAGTGAATGAATTACGTTTTAGCTAGTAGTAAGATAGTTTTGCTAAAGAAACAAATGAATTTCGACCTAACGCCACTCTAAAATTCCATTGGTGGATGTCGATTTCAACGTCAGCTGGCTACTACTAAGTCACGCACTGTCGACCAATCAGATGCGAGTACAAGACCACGCCCACAACGCGTTCCCATTGGCTGATGGCTTTACGTCATCGCATGGACTCCATTTTGTTGAACAATGACATTCTACCAGCAAACAGGAGCCAGTATAGTCTGTCCAAGTAAAGAAGACCCTCTGGCAAGATGAGAAAATGACTCCAGATCGGTCAATATTGGTTAAAAAAATATTGATTTGGTCTCAAATTGAAGGAAACATTCTGATCTACAATTTGAGAACAAATCGGTATTTTTGAACCAATATTGACCGAGCTAGAGTCATTTTCTCATTTCGCCAGAGGGTCTTCTTTGCTTGGACAGACTATACAAGGCCACGCTGTGATTACTGATTCCACGTCTCTTGGTAGACTCCATTTTGTCTATTGGATTGTTTATTTGAATGTTTGAGATTGGAAGTTATTGTTCTATTGTATCAAAACCACTGGCGGCTCGTGCCCACGAAACAGGTGAAGTGCCTGTATATTTTAATGTATAGCACTTCACCTGTTTCGTGGGCACGAGCCGCCAGTGATCAAAACTATTTCAGACAAAAATTGGCTCAGGCCAGTATTACACGATAATAGTTCTATTATCACAGTTAATCATATGAAAAGAGATGTGAATACGGATCATATTTTCATCTTCTTCGATATGATCATAGAACTATTATTGCGTAATACTGGTCAAAGACCTAAATGCACCTTCTACGTTCATGGCCCGCATATTATCAATAATTATAGTTAATTTCATATGTTTTCACTATCATTTCAGATTCAATCCACTGGCGGCTCGTGCCCACGAAACAGGTGAAGTGCCCGTATCTTTTACTGTACAGAACTTCACCTGTTTCGTGGGCACGAGCCGCCAGTGATTCAATCATCATCATTGTGACTAGAATGAAACTTATATTATATGCGATAATAAATTATCATTATCGTATTGAATATTTCAAAAATAAGCCAAAAGTGAATCAATCCATAGTTGAATAAGCTAATGTCACTTATGTAACATTAGCCTAATTTAACTATGGATTAATTCATTTTTGGCTTGAACTGCTATTTCTGGTCATATCAAGTCATGAATGAATTCAATTCATCATGAATTCAATCCGTGAATGAATCAAGCTGTGATTGGTTCTGATAATAGGCTTTTTTGAATTAAATGAAAAGACCAGACGTCTTGTCTTTTCATTTAATATTAAAAACTACCCTAATATTACCTTCACAACTATTAAAAAAATTTGCTTTTTTAATCAGCTGTGGGTTAGTTGAAGTGCATTTGGGCAAACGAACCCTCAAGTTTCTCAAAGCCTATTGTTGTCCTAGCTATAAAGACTACAAAGATTACTTATCAGACAAATGTAAGCCTGTGAAACTACAAAAAAACTTCAACAAATTTATGGTATATAAAATAAAAATAATACAATTTTTATAATAAATTACGCTTTTAACTTTAATTTTAACATCATCACTCAGAATATTACATTGCTTGTCGACAATGGATTACATCTTCAGCGTACCTAGACATTTATGATAGATAATACTATGATTTATTCAATTTATACGTTTCAGACTGCCCTTACAGAGCTGAGAATAATATAAGACATTTGCCAACCCCCATTTTTGTTAGCTTTTGCTATATCCATCAAATCACACTCTGCTAAGCACCACTGTTGCTGATATATTGCTTTTGACTTGACTTCAGGTATAGTCTGTCCAAGCAAAGAAGGCCCTCTGGCAAGATGGGAAAATTGCAGCTTGCTCAATATTTGTTCAAGAATTATAAATGTGGTCTCAATAGTGAATCGAATTGTTTTCTACAATTTGAAAATTTTTGAACCAATATTGACCGAGCTTGAGTCATTTTCTCATCTTGCCAGAAGGTCTTCTTTGTTTGGACAGACTATATATGAGCATATTTTCCAATAAAATCATTCTCTGTAATATTTATGACTAATAAATCATCTCTACTTCAATAGTAACGTCTTCTGGTGGATTTTTTGGTGAATTAGAATGACGGATATCAATATTACTCGTATGTATTATTACCCCTTATCCATCTTTTTCATCCTATATAACTGCTACCAATAAGTGAGGCGGTATCGTCTGCTCCTTTCGCGCTTCAATAGCTGATGTTGTTAATTTCACTTGTAATTAAGATGATGTTCATGAAATCGGAACTTCCAATAGATGCTTCACATATCAGCTGATGATAGGTTACATCACGTACAAGAGACAGACGAAACCACCTTACTATTTGGCGTCAGTTATTTATTTATTTATTTATTCATTTTACAGACACTAATAACTATTAAACAACTGTTCAATTAAATATCATTCTACTATAAGTATTTGGTCAAATAAAAAGCACATCGAAATGGAAAAAAGTACTACAAATTTTGGCAACCGCACCTTTCAACCACTGGTGGCTCGTGCCCACAAAACAGGTGAAGTGCTGTACAGTAAAAGATAAGGGCACTTCACTTGTTTCGTGGGTACGAGCCGCCAATGCTTCTAAAGCCATAATAAATATCGTGGAGCCTGTATTTGATTGATGCAATCACATTGAGGCTTGATGAGGCACTTTCACTCTCTCTTTTTCTCTTATTCTCTCTCTCTCTCTCTCTATTTTTCTCTCTATCTAACTAACTATCAATCCTCCCTTTCATACCTACCCATAAACTCTCACCAGATGATATGTGAGGATCGTTCAACCATCTGGCCCCATAATGAAGCCTTTTTCCCCTCAAAAAAGAACGGGCGCCCGAAAAATTTATAGACACCCAAAAGTGTTTTTCGGCGGGGAACGCGGGGTTCACGTCGAGGTGGGAGAAAGACAGGAAACATCAGGTTTTGTCTCTTTTGGCCCAAATTTGCACACCCCCCCCCCTCCTTCGTCAACCTTCCCTTCAAATCCAACCTTGAATGACGTTGGTGTTGGTGGTGGGGGGGTGCTTTGGAATTTCTTCCCCCCCTAACCAGTTTTTGTGCACCATAAACGGTCCTATACGTACTCAACTTCTCTTTATCACCCCCCCCCCGAAACTAGTAGATGAGGGTTTTTTCGCGAGCAAAATTTCTGCCTAATGGTCCCCGCCGTAACACATCAAGGTTTTTTGAGGGGGTTGTGGAGGGGTGGGGGGAATAGTGCGAGTGGAAGGGTTGGTATAGTCTGTCCAAGCAAAGAAGACCCTCTGGCAAGATGAGAAAATGACTCCAGCTCGGTCAATATTGGTTCAAAAAATACTGATTTGGTCTCAAATTGTAGACCAGGATGTTTCCAACTATTGAGAGCAAATCAATAATTTTTGAACCAATATTGATTGAGCTGTAGGAATTTCCTCATTTTGCCAGAGGGTCTTCTTTGTTTGGACAGACTATACGACTGGTGCCAAAAATAAAGGCGATTGGTGAATCACTGTTATCAATTCTCAGCTCTGTCAGGACAGTCGGCGAGCTGTCTTCGATAGTAAAACGAAACAAGACCGATCTCAGCTATAAAAATTTAATCTTAAAGACAGCTTCAGACTGTCCCGATAGAGCTGAACATTAATAACAATTATTTGCTAGCTGACTAAGTTTTTGGTAGCAGCTGTCCTGTGTATAGTCTGTCCAAGCAAAGAAGAACCTCTGGCAAGATGGGAAAATGACTCTAGCTCAATCAATATTTGTTCAAGAATTATAAATGTGGTCTCAATAGTAGATCAAATTGGTTCCTACAATTTAAGATCAAATTGATAATTTTTGAACAAATATTGACCAAGCTTGAGTCATTTTCTTATCTTGCCAGAGGGTCTTCTCTGCTTAGACAGACTACAGTATTGCACAGTGTGTGAAGAGAAATTAGCTAAAGGCCTGCGCGGCGCTCAGTAACGGCTTAATGGTCGGGGAGTGGATGGGTGATCATTCCTGACCCCCCCCGTCGCATATCACGTGTTTTAGAGTAGGCACGCATCAATTTGGAAGATCTCCCCTCCCCCACCGCTACTTTTTCAACTAATTGCGTGTGCGTTCCGACTAGTCTGTCCAAGCAAAGAAGACCCTCTGGCAAGATGAGAAAATGACTGCAGCTCGGTCAATATTGGTTCAAAAGTTATCAATATGGTTTCAAATTGTAGATCAGAATGTTTCCTACAATTTGAGACTGAATTGATAATTTTTGAACCAACATTGACCGAGCTGTAGGAATTTTTTCATCCTTCTAGAGTGTCTTCTTTGCTTGGACAGACTATCACAAAAAGCGTCGTGGCGCAAGAGCTACGTGAGCGAGGAAGTAGAGGGGGGGGGTAGTTGAGCGTAAAATGAATAAAATACAAAAAAGAAGATATATATTTATGGGGCGAGTGAATACGCTCCAACAATTAATTATATATATATATATATAACAATTAATTACCAAAACTCCATTCTATTCTAAAGTGGCGCGCTGTATGAAAACAGGTTTAGACTGTCCAAGCAAAGAAGACCCTCTGGCAAGATGATAAAATGACTCCAGCTCGATCAATATTTGTTCAAAACTCATAAATGTGGTCTTAATAGTAGATCAAATTGTTTCCTACAGTTTGAGATCAAATTGATAAATTTTGAACCAATACTGACCGAGCTAGAGTCATTCTACCATCTTGCCAGAGGGTTTTCTTTGCTTGTACAGACTATATATAGCAGACCCCAACCGATCTGGCGGTTTAGAAGTGACTGTTATCACAGCTCAGTTTTGTCAGAACAGTCTTAAAGCGGTCTGTCAGAACGAAACGGTTTCCTAAGGCTGCTCTCGACCTGATTTATTCTCGAATCCCGCTCGTTGAGTGTCCTAACAGAGCTGTGGGTTGATAATTCAGTTGTTTGCCAGCCGTCAATCCGGTTGGTGTCTGCTATAGTACGGCCAAGCAAAGAAGAGCCTCTGGCAAGATGGGCAAATGACTCCAGCTCGGTCAATATTGGTTCAAAAAGTATTGATTTAGTCTCAATTGCAGGAAACATTCTGATCTACAATTTGAGACCAAATCAATAATTTTTGAACCAATATTAACCGAGCTGGATTCATTTTCCCATCTTGCCAGAGGCTCTTCTTTGCTTGGCCAGACTACATATACGTGGTTCCGATTCTCGCATTTGAAAAAAAAATTCGACGATTCCACTTTAATTTGAACGGCAGAATATGAACTCGTAAAAAATCTGTATTCAATATTGTTACCACATATACCACAATACTGTACCACAATATTGTAAACGTACCACACTCCATTGTGACCTATTGTATATTCAGTTCCCAGTAATATTCCATGCTGAGAAACCCTGTGTATTGTGTAATTGTAAATTTATTGTTTCGATATTGTCAGAAACTGGAGTTTCAGTGTCATTCCATTACCAGGGAGTATAACAAACGCCAAAACGTTATGCGGTTTCGTCTGCTCCCAGTGCGCTCCGATAGCTGATGTTGTCAATTAGAGTTGTCATTTTTTAGCTATGTCTGTAAGTGTTTCTAAAAACAACCTATATCTATAAAAGCGAAATGGCACTGACTGACTGACTGACTGATTCATCACCAGAACTAAAAATCCACCGAACCGAATGCGTTCAAATTTGGCAGGCATGTTCAGTTGGACGTTTAGATGCGCGCTAAGAAAGGATTTTGGGAAAATTTCAAGGATACGCCAAATATTCAAGTTTTTCTATAGTTTTTCGGCGTTTTCTCAATTTTTTCGAGAACCAATCGGTAGAAAATGTTGATGTTTGAGTTTGTAAACAGTACAAAGCAAAGTAATATTGAAAAATGAAAAAAAACATGACGTAAAAATGAATGAAGATAATTGTAATAAGAGAAAGAATAAGAAGGAGATCGAGAGAAGAAAAAGAAGAAGAAGAAGAAGAAGAAGAAGAAGAAGAAGAAGGAGAATGAGGAGGAGGAGGAGGAAAAGTGGGAGAAGATGAGTATAAAGATAATGAAAAAGAATGTAGTTTCACATGTTGTGAATGAGTGCTTTTGATTTTTTAACAAATGTATTTCAGCTGTTAGGAGGGTGAATTCCTTTGGGAGATTGGCTGTCGTTAGTAAAGACAGTCAGTCGTTTCCCGTCTCTGGAGGAATAGTAATTGTTGCATTACACTCTAACTGATCAACTGCATGTTATTCAGAGGTGTTCTGCATCTTCACTTGGTTGTGAAGACTGGCTAATGGTTGAGAGGATCGACGTGCTAACCACACGTTACCTCTATCCTGGTTGATAATTATTCAACTGTGAGTGTGCGTAGACTCTAAGTTAGTGTTAGAATAAATCATTTAAAGTTTATCGTGTTTGACATTGGTAATGTCAAATGATAATGTCATTAATGTTTTGACATTGAATAAAAATAATTTTATTTGGGGGCAGGTTCAGGTAAGGTCTAGAAATGTTGAGTTAAAATATTTTTGCAATCCGTTCAAGATTACACCAGTAATCAGGGTTTCAAACTTGTAGATGTGTTGCGGGTTGCATATCTTCCGCCTTGATACGACCAATCCTAACTGTAAATTCAATGTTTCAGCGAGATTATAGATGAACTAACTTGGAAGTTATTGAATCAAGTTTCAAATTATGTCCTGTATACTTCCCAAGGATACGCTTAATATCAGCGTTTTACTTTTTTGGAATTTTCGGAGTTTTTCTTAGATTTTTCTAGAACAAATTGGCAGAAAATGTTGAAATTAGGTAGGCAGGTCCAGATTAGGTGTAGATATGCTGTGCTCAATAAATTTTGAATCCCTTCTGAACGGCATCTGCAGGCGAGCGAAGCGAGCCTATTCGTCTCAGCTGACACTGACAGAGGTTTTACTGTCGGGGGTCCAGTGGGCGGAGCCCCCTGGCTAGGCGGAGAAGGCGAGCGTAGCGAGCCTGCCGGCTAGTATTCTATATCTATATTCTATTTTCTCTGGTGCCAGGCGTCAGGCAAATTTGCGCTACCTCATGTGCGCTGACCATCTGTAGTATGACCAAGCAAAGTAGACCCTCTGGCAAGATGAGAAAATGACTCAAAATGACCTCTGAGCTCGGTCAATATTGGTTCAAAAATTATCAATTTGATCTCAAATTGTAGGAAACAATTTGATCTAATATTGAGACCACATTTGTAGTTCTTGAACAAATATCGACCAAGCTGGAGTCATTTTCCCATCTTGAAAGAGGCTCTTCTTTGCTTGGCCAGACTACCTCTTGTGTGCAACGACGACGGTCAAAATCAAAACCGTTTATTATGTAATCAATTTTTCATATATTGAACAGGAGAACGCGATCCACGATTTTAAAATTCATGACGTGAGTCCGTACTATTCTGCTATATTCTGTCAAAGCAGTGTAGGCATTCTAGCGAGTTATAAAAATGACTCCAGCACGGTCAGTATTGGTTTAAAAATTATTAGTTTGGACTCAAATTGTAGAAAACATTCTGATCTACAATTTGAGATCGAATAAACAGTTTTCGAACCAATATTGACCGGGCTGGAGTCATTTTCCCATCTTGCATGAATGTCTTCTCTGCTTGGACAGACTACCATTGAGCACTGGCGGCTCGTACCCACGGAACCGGTGAAGTGCCCGTATCTTTTACTGTTCAGCACTTCACCTGTTTCGTGGGCACGAGTCGCCGGTGCCATTGAGAGCCATAACTCCTTTCAGAACCCTGAGGCGTGATGGAAATAATAATATTAGAATAATATGCTGTGTAGAAGTAGAAAGGTATCCATTTCACATTTGGAAGAGAAATATGTCAGAGCCAGAATGGTTGAAATCTTTTCTAAAATGGACGCAGAAACGATCGCAAGTATAGTCTGTTCAAGCAAAGAAGAGCCTCTGGCAAGATGGGAGAATGACTCCAGCGTGGTCAATATTTGTTCAAGAATTATAAATGTGGTCTCAGTAGTAGATAAAATTGTTTCCTACAATTTGAGATCAAATTCACAATTTTTTAACAAAAATTGACCAAGCTTGAGTCATTTTCCCATCTTGCCAGAGGGTCTTCTTTGCTTGGACAGACTATAATCGACTCGAAAAAGTGCGAACCACAACGATAAAAGCGGTTTTTGCGCGTTAGATTGCTGGGGATACGTGTACAAGAAGAACAAGAAGAAGGAAAAGGAGGTGTAGAAGGAGGGGAGGAAGAGAGAGAAAGGGAAGAGAAACGTGTACAAGGAGATGGATGAAAAGGAGTGGTAGGAGGAGGAGAAGAAGTGGAAGAAAGGGAAGAAAAATATGAGAAAAAAATAGAAACAATTAAGAAGGAGAAGGAGGAGGAGGAAAAGAGGATGAGAAATAAAAGGGGAAAACGGTAAAGAGGAATAATAATAAGAGGGAGAACGAGTAGGAAGAGGTAAAGGAGAAGGAGAAGAACATGAAGAAGAAGAAGAAGAAGAAGAAGAAGAAGAAGAAGAAGAAGAAGAAGAAGAAGAAGAAGAAGAAGAAGAAGAAGAAGAAAAGGAAGAAGAAGAAGAAGAAGAAGAAGAAGAAGAAGAAGAAGAAGAAGAAGAAGAAGAAGAAGAAGAAGAAGAAGAAGAAGAAAAGAAGAAGAAGAAGAAGAAGAAGGAGGAGGAGGAGGAGAAGAAGAAGAAGAAGAAGAAGAAGAAGAGAAGAGGAGGAGGAGAAGAAGAAGAGAAGAAGAAGAAGGAGAGATGAGGAGGGGAGGAGGAGGAGTGAATGGAGAAAAGAAGGTATTTCAACATGTTGTGAATGGGTGCTGAAGACATGCTCTTGTTTTTTTAACAAATGTATTTCAACTGTTATTTGCCTTTCTTTTCCTTTCCTTCTCATCATTTTTCAGATTATTTATCTTTCTTTATCCTTCTTCTTCTTCTTCTCTCTTCTTCTTCTTTCTCCTTCTTCTAATTCTCCACTCACTCCTCCTTTTTTCTTCTCGATGGCTGCATTATCATTTTATTATTCATGGCTCTGCAGGGGAAAAAAGAGTGCCTTGAGGTAGGCTACTGTAAGTTAGTATAGTCTGTTCAAGCAAAGAAGACCCTCTGGCCAGATGAGAAAATGACTCCATATTGGTCAATATTTGTTCAAGAGTTATTAATTTGGTCTAAATATTAGAACTAATTTTCTCTACAATTTGAGATCAAATTGATAATTTTCGAGCCAATATTGACCGAGCTTGAGTCATTTTGCCATCTTGCCAGAGGGTCTTCTTTGCTCACAATTTCACATTCAAATATCAGCGCTATCTTCTAGATCTTCCACTTCTACTTCTTGATGTTCTGCTTTTTCTTTCTCCTTTCTTACTCCTTCCTCTTTCTCCACTCCTTCTCTACTCTTTATCTACTTCATCTCCGCTTCTTCTTCTCCTTTTTACTCTTTTTTCTTCTTCTTCTTCACCCTCTTCCTCCCCTCTTCTTCTACTTCTTCTTCTTCTTCATCTTCTTCATCTTCTTCTTCTTCTTCTTCTTCTTCTTCTTCTTCTTCTTCTTCTTCTTCTTCTTCTTCTTCTTCTTCTTCTTCTTCTTCTTCTTCTTTCTTCTTCTTTCTTCTTCTTCTCCTTCTCCTCCTTCTTCTTCTTCTTCTTCTTCTTCTTCTTCTTCTTCTTCTTCTTCTTCTTCTTCTTCTTCTTCTTCTTCTTCTTCTTCTTCTTCTTCTTCTTCTTCTTCTTCTTCTTCTTCTTCTTCTTCTTCTTCTTCTTCTTCTTCTTCTTCTTCTTCTTCTTCTTCTTCTTCTTCTTCTTCTTCTTCTTCCCCTCTTCTTTCTCCAATTCCACCTCTGTTATTTCTCTTATCTCCTTGAACATCATCCATCAGAGTTAAATAACAACTCTAATTATTTGTCATCAGCTGTTAGAGCGCACTAGGAGCAGACGAATCCGCCCAACTTTTTGGCGTCAGCCATACTTACAGGTACGTTCGACCATTCTGTCCCACTGCAATGCTCGCCTGTGATTGGCCGAGGGCGTGTCGAGTTGGAGGCGTGGTCTACTGGGAGTGGGGCGTCCAATAGGAAGGCGAGCTAAGCTTCCAGATGGTCTCATTGTATTTATCATTTGATTCATCATTTGTATTCATCATTTGATTAGGCTGTAATTTCGGTTGATAATCTCAATTTATGTTGTATGTTGTACTTTTGCGACTAGGCAAACGTGAAACTATTACTTCCAATTAATAAAATTCGTATTGAGTTATTAATCACTTGAGATTGATAGAAGCTCATTGGATTACATCTTGATACTAACTTGTTGGGAAGGACTGGGATTCTCAGGTGTGCTATTATGGAGGTGATTGATCTAACTTCAATGTTAATGAATCATCAATATATTAATATAAATTTATGTGAAATACCTTTTTTGTAACCTCCACATTAAATGTAAATGATAATTGAATAGTTGAATCTATACCCTATTCAAGATCACTTGAGACGAAATGAACGTTTGTGAGGGTAAAGGGAGGCAAGGTAAGTAAATCAACCAGGTAGGCCAGCGTCCATAAGAGCCCAGCAGTCCACTTTTTTCCTGCCGGATGATGTCACTAGTTTTATTTTTTACATTATACTTTATACCTATATTTATGATTCGACATCTAGCTATGTATCCAATTATGACATCTATCTAGGTTTCCAATTTTCCAGCTGTTCCACAGAGAATTGAAAAATAAAAAAATATCATGTAAAAAGCTCAATATCAATGAAAATAATTGTGAAAATATTTAAAAATGATGAATTAATTTATTGAGTATTATTACAGTCGAATAATGATGAATAATGTTGTGATATTAGAACAATATAATGCTATTGTTGTCATAAATTGGGGCTAAAGATTCGAGAAGCTGGCGCTCTCGTTGAGAAAAAAAATAAGCTTTGGTGGGTTCAAACTATGCGATTACGATTATAAAAATGAAAATAATCATATTTCACTACAAAACAACTAGGACAACTTAAAAATATTGTTTCCTTGTTAATTGTGATGTTATGAACTCATCAGAATTAATTACAACAATACTATTCTTCAACACTAACGAAAATAGGTTATGTTTACATTTTCATCAGCTGTGCTTTTTATTTTGGGCGCTAGAGTGCGACACTGTAGAAAAATAGTGACGCCAGATTTGTGAACCATAATTTCCAGGCAAATATCCCACCTGGTAAGATTTACTAGCCTTGAAAGGGAGGTATTACTTCATACGACGGTCGGCCGCAGTCGAACAGCTGTAGTCAATCACAGTTCTTGGCTTTTCCTCAAGCTCAAACAAAAATAGCTACCTGTACATGCAAAAAGTTTCTTTATTTCGTCTCAAGTGATCGTGAATAGTTGAATCTAGATGCGTGGCTCAAACCAAGTAACCAATAAGTAAAACTATCATCTAATTATAGTACGATATCCAACTTCAGATCTCCAACTGTAGTTCTGTTGAGGAAACTAGAGGGATAATGAATATTAAAATTATATTCGATCAGAATTAAATGGAAAAAATAATTATAGTTATTCATGATAATTATAAATTTCGGTCCCATTTTTGGAACATAATTGATCGATTATGATTAATTTCTAAATAGTTCAATATTGTGTAAAATAAATGGAATGGAATTGTGTAAATAAATCAGAATTAAATGGAAAAATTATCATAGTTATTTATGATAATTATAAATTTCGGTCCCATTTCTGGAACATAATTGATCGATTATGATCAATTTCTAAATAGTTCAATATTGAGTAAGATAAGGGTATTGTTGTTCAATAAGAGAAATTTACTTTTCTAAATACTTGAATGTTCAAGTCAGAAGTAAATAAAAATTACACTTGTAATTATTATGACCGTCAAATAGAATAACTATCAAAATTTTTTCATATAAAGATATTCAATTTGTTGTAAAATTGTAAAATAATATTATAGTACAGTACTACTCAATCATGAGCCTAAAGTTTTCGACATTTAGTACAAAAAATGCAATGTTTTTCATGTCATTTTACACGGTATCGCCTGTTTTTTGTACGTGATGTAACCTACTAACAGCTATACGTATGCTGTTACGATTGATAATCGTAGATAAGATTTACAACTTCAATTGTCGATTGGAGTTATCATCGATTTTTAAATCAAGAGTAACAATTAGAATGCGTGGAGCATCAGCTGCTTCAAGGCTGCTGTAACAGTTACGTAACTGTTACGCTCTGTTATGCTGTTCCAGGATAGTTTTAGAGAGAGGGGGGGGGAGAGAGATAAGCGGGAAAATAGTAAACCCTCTCTAGGGGTATGGGGAGCTGTGACGTCACTCAGTGTTGTTTACATGTTATACGTATCCCACATAGCACATGAACATATCAGATACGTATTAGATAAGTTCCATCGGTACTTACAGTATGTGTTGGATACGTAAATTTACGTATCTAGTACGTATCTGATATGTATCTGATACGTGAAAATGTCCGCTTTTGAGATACATATTATTTAGGTATTGATTATTCGTATCCGATATGTATCACCCTCATGTCTTGGATATACATCTAATATGTAACTAAGAAAAAAGAATTGCCAAAATACTTTGTTCATCAATGATATAAATATTATCAAATGATGATATTGATATTTGTAATTGTTGAAATAAAATCATAATAATCCAGTTAATCCCATTTGGAAAGACATAAAAAGATCATAAGAAACTTAACCTCAAAATACTGAATGCAATCAATAGCCTACTTAGCATTGGATCAGATTCAAATCAATTCATAAATGAAACACAGATTTATATAATAAGTAATATATTATAATATCACATTTAAATAAACAATTTTCATCCTTTTAAAAGTATACTATTCTGGTTTTGTCTCCACAATCATATCAGCTTACATTTCATCACTTCTCACAACAGAAAAGTATTGGAAGATACATATCAATTCTGCCTTAAATAATATGTATCAGATACGTTTGAGGTACATATTTTGTAATACATACTTTAAGGGTTACATTGATATATACTTAATATGTATCGGATACTTTGTGTGCTATGTGGGATAGTGCTGTTGTTGTTATATACAGTTATATACAGCTGTATATACGTAAATACTGTATTATAGTGCTGTAAAGTCAAGTGAAGTGGAGAAGAAGTGAATGTTCTGTCTATGTAGCCCTATGTATCCTTGGTGCTGGCGGCTCGTGAACAGCGAACAGGTGAAGTGCTGTACATTAAAAGATACGAGCACTTCACCTGTTTCGTGAGAACTAGCCGCCAGTGACCCTTGGGGCTTTCTCTCACTAAACCTTTACTCTATCCAAGCAAAGAAGACATTCTGGTAAGATGGTAGAATGCCTCCAGCTCGGTCAATATCAATTCATAAATTATAAATTTGGTCTAGAATTGTAGATCGAACATCAACATGATTGTTTCCTACAGTTTTAGAGAAAATTTAAAATTTTTCTACCAATATTGATCAAGCTGGAGACATTTTTCCATCTTGCCAGAATGACTTCTTTGCTTGGACAGACTATAGAAGCATTGTTGAAATTGAAGTCTGATAAAGAGAAAGAGAGAGAAGAAGAAGAAGAAGAAGAAGAAGAAGAAGAAGAAGAAGAAGAAGAAGAAGAAGAAGAAGAAGAAGAAGAAGAAGAAGAAGAAGAAGAAGAAGAAGAAGAAGAAGAAGAAGAAGAACAAGAAGAAGAAGAAGAAGAAGAAGAAGAAGAAGAAGAAGAAGAAGAAGTTTGTTAACTATTTTTTGGCTTTAAAATTTGAAGTGAGAATTGATAATTTCAAATCATTTTAGATAATATTGATGCTGTTTTGAATCATTTACCAACCTTTCAAATTTTAAATTGATAAATCATGGTTTTTTATTCTTGAGAGTTGAAATTTGTGAGTATAGTGAAAGTGGACATTGTGGATAGACATATAACCTACATCTTAAACCTTCATCATCATAATCATTCATCATCACTCATTCATCCTTTGCTTAAAATACTTGGAAACCAAGTCGCAATTGTAAAGAAAGAATAAAAAAGATGAAGAAGAAGAAGAAGAAGAAGAAGAAGAAGAAGAAGAAGAAGAAGAAGAAGAAGAGATAAAGATATTCATCTATTTTGTTTTTAATTACGAAGAGCTAGTAGATATTCCCTTCTCATGAACTGTTTCTCACGACACTACAGTCATAGATTTTAGTTAAATGAATATAAACTATAAAAAATTATAAAGCGAAAAAAGATATTGTTGAACAACAAATCTATTAAAAATCGAAATACTGATCCACTTGCTACACCATAATCAATCTCGGGTAAACTAGAACTCGAAATGAAAAGCAGCAGTAAACGGTCAAGCACTGCTATTGGTAGTTGCGTGAACCAATCACAGTGAACATCCGCCATTGGCCTAGACTAGCTCCTCCCCGCCCGATTAGCGGTTCATACGAACGTTACAAAATGGCGATTCAAACAGCAAACACATTAATGAAAGATGAATACTCGTAGAAAGTTTGGAGAACATACTAGTTATATGGAAAAATGTTATGAAACAAAAGGAAAACGACGGATTAAGATCCTATATTATTTAATAATATTATATTATATCATTCATTTATTAATAGTCCCATAACAAATGCCCAACAAATTATTTTATGACATATGATTGGTGCTTTTTGTGCTGAGTGAAATTCACCTTTTTAATTGATCTGTGAATTAACTTTTTTGACAAGACAAGGCGGAAGAAGAAGAAGAAGAAGAAGAGAAGAAGGTGGAGGAGAAGGAGTAGAATAAGTTGGAGGAAGAGTGAGAAAGAACCGAGAAACGTGTACAAGAAGATGAATGAAAAAGAGGGGTAGAAGGAGGAGAAAAAAAAGAAAAAAGGGAAAGAAATATGAAAAAAGAAGAAGAAGAAGAAGAAGAAGAAGAAGAAAAAGAAGGAGGAGGAGGAGAAGAAGAAGAAGGAGGAGGAGAAGAAGAAGAAGTAGGAGGAGGAGAAGAAGAAGAAGAAGAAGAAGAAGAAGAAGAAGAAGAAGAAGAAGAAGAAGAAGAAGAAGAAGAAGAAGAAGAAGAAGAAGAAGAAGAAGAAGAAGAAGAAGAAGGAGGAGAAGAAGAAGAAGAAGAAGAAGAAGAAGACGAGGTGTCAGTTGAGAAGAAGATGATTGGGTGAAGAATAGAGGTGTCTCCATATCAGTTTGTTTGAAGTGTGTTTGACAAACCGTCTTTGAGGACATAAAGTACGTGTTGTATTCGAGTTGGGTTGGTGAGGGGGAGGGGGTTGGTGAACATATGTAGCGTATCATATCAGTACTTATGTGCAGTGGGAGTAAGTCTAAGTTTGAAATATCCTCAATATCATCCTTTTACTTTCAGCAGCACGGCTTGTGTTGGAACAGGAAGAGGTCTCTGATCATTACATTGGCGGCTTGAACCCAGGAAACAGGTGAAGTGCTGTACAGTAAAAGATACGGGCACTTCACCTGTTTCATGAGCACGAGCCGCCATTGACTCAGAGACTCTCTGATCAATAAAACAATGCACGTCCTGTCCATAAATCAGTTGCGGCTGCTGGCGAATGTCGTATTTTGTTCTTCCGGGGGGGATTGGGGGGTCACCCCCAGGACATCCCCCCCCCCAATTCGACCCAAGTCTGTTTGAACAGACCTCATGTCAAACTAACCCACCCCCCCTGCTCGTCCGGAAGCCCACAAGACAGTATCGCAGCTTTGTGTGTTTTATGTGTAGGCCTATTTGGCGGTTTTACCCGCTAAGCTATCACCTTCATATTTGTCACTAGAGGTTCACATGACCACATCCACCGACAATTCGGACTTACAGCACTGGCGGCTTGTGCCCACGAAACAGGTGAAGTGCTGTACAGTAGAAGATACGGGCACTTCATCTGTTTCGCGGGCACAGTGACTTACATAGTTGGATCGTTCGCAGTCCACTGACTATCAGTTGAATACGACTGCAACAAGAATCTTGTGAAATAGAAATAATTTAGAAAAGGGTATAGTACTCTGATTGTGATAATTTAAAGCTTCAACAAATTCAGAAGCCCTAAAAGAAAATAAGTATTGCAATAAGAATATATTCTGAGCACATTTTGAGAATTTTTTTAGAATAATTGGTGCTATGTGTGCTAAAACACCAACATCACCGACAATATCAACATAACCAAGACCCAAAAATACAAACAAGTAGGGGGATTGTGTAGACTATAATTATATAGCAGTTGTCAATGAATTTCTTTGTTTGATCCTTGGTGCTGACATGGAGGAGAGGGAAATCAGGGAAATACAGTAAATGATAAAAGGGAAATAAGGGAATTGTGGAATAGGAAAAGAGGAAAAAGGGAAATAAGGGAATTGTGGAATAGGAAAAGAGGAATAAGAGGGAAATGGGAAAAGTGATAATCTAAACTTGCAAATTCGGATTCATGCTTGGATTCAAGGTTTAAGTCAAATTTCAATTCAAATTTAGGCTTGGATTTGAGTTTTTACTCAAATTGAAATCTGAGCTCCTGGAAGGGGGGCTGGTATGGAAAAAAAGAGAGAGGGGAATTTGGAAAAGAAAGGGAAATAAGGGAATTTTGAAACGGGGAAAAAGGGAATTGTGGAAAGGTAAAAATGGGAAAAAGAAGGAAATAACGGTAAAACAAGGAAAAAGTTAACTGTGGAATGGGAAAAAAGAAGGGAAATATTGAAAAAGGAGGGAAAGGAAAAGGAACGTGGAAAAGGGAAAGAGAAATTTGAGGTAAAGGGGAAATTTGGGGTATATTTGAGGGAAGAAGCCTTGGCGTCTCCACAGTCCCCCTACTCAAACAAAATCAAAAACACATATAACAACACCAACAACAAAACTAGACACACAAATACCATCAAGAACACAAAGAACTACACAAACAAAACTAAAAACATTACCAACACAACTAAATACACAAATAACATTAAGAACTCAATCAATGCAATCAACAATAAGATAATGAAGAAAATTAATAAAAATAATAGGATTTATTTATTTATTGACTCGGATAAAATTAAAATGAAGAAGAGAGGGGAGAATGAACTAGAAGACAGAAGGAAGAGAGAGAAAGAAGAGTACTAAGTGATCTACGAAACGAATATAGACAGCTGGTTGACTTTGGGATCGCAGCCCATTTCCCTTCAAATGGTAAACAGACTTTGGACTTGTGCTTGGTGCTTGGGACTTCACCAAGTCCCACAAGGGACTTTGGCGCTAACAAGCAAGCAGGCATAGCAGGCTATTGGAGAGGGAGAGAGAAAGGAAAAGTGAGTGAGCGAGATTACTATCGATAAGTTTATTTTTTGTGATATACTAAGATGTTTACTGGAAATGTTGTTTCTACTTGGCTACTGAACATTTTATTATAGCCTCTTATCACTTTCCCAACAAACTTCTCTACATTTTTTCTTGTTTTTCTCGAAGAAGATTGTTACTGGGAGTGATATCCAACTCCAAGTTTGCCATTTCGAGTGAATACATTACATTTGGATACATTTTTTACAGTTAGAGTATTGAATTCTATATCTTTGTAATTCAACAAGTTCACTCAATCCAATTGTGTGATAAAATTTATGTTTGATTTTTGCTATCTCGGATTTTACGTCATGAATGCTGTAATCTCCTTTAATGAAGTGAATAATCTAATCTCCTTTCGCTCTTACCCCTCTATATGTATCTGCCTATCCTATAACATGAGAAAGGATAGTTGACTAGGTTAGTATGGTCAAGCAAAGAAGAGCCTCTGGCATGATGGGAAAATGACTCCAGCTCGGTCAATATTGCTTCAAAAATTATCAATAACACCTCAAATTGTAGGAAACAATTTGATCTACTATTGAAACCACATTTATAATTCTTGAGCATATATTGACCAATATGGAGTCATTTTCCCATCTTGCCAGAGGCTCTTCTTTGCTTGGTCGGACTATTCTTTCTTCCCTCATTTTTCTCTAGTAAAACATCTACTGGTTTTCTCTATAGTCTGTCCAAACAAAGAAGACCCTCTGGCAAGATGGGAAAATTACTCCAGCTCGGTCAATATTGGTTCAAAAAATATGGAATTGATCTAAAATTGTAGATGAGAATGTTTCCTACATTTTGAGATCAAATTGATAATTTTTGAACCAACATTGAGCGAGCTGGAGTAATTTTCTCATCTTGCCAGAGGGTCTTCTTTGCTTGGACAGACTATACTAGACATATACATCAAACCATGAAGCATTTTGTCTATTTTATAATAATTATGTCATTGTATTGTATTGTTTCAAACTCTTGTTCGTGGTTAAGTGGTAGAGTGAACATTACAGTCAAAACTTCTCCACTTCATTAAAATAAAGAAGTAATTCTATTCTATTGTCATTTATTCGTCTTTATGTGAGCTTAAATAATTTGGAAAATTTAAAATTGCAAAAAATATCACTGTTGACTTTGTTGTTCAGGGCTACTATTTTATAATAAATTGAATAAAGATACCTTAAATTTTTTTCTCATCGTCAAATTTTATCTCAAGATGTTCAAAAAAAAACGGGCGTAAGACTTAATAATATTGAATATTTTTTTATAATGAGTAAGTGTGTTTATAGTCTGTCCAAGCAGAGAAGACCCTCTGACAGGATAAGAAAATGACTCCAGGTACCTCAATATTTGTTCAAAAATTATCAATTTGATTTCAAATTATAGGAAACAACTTGATCTACTATTAACACCACATATATTATTCCTTGAACAAGTATTGACCAAGCTGGAGTCATTCTCCAATCTTGCCAGAGGGTCTTCTTTGCGTGGACAGACTATATAACGGCATGCATTCCGTTTGATCTATCCAAGAAAAGAAGACAATCTGGCAATATGGGAAAATTACTCTAGCTCGATCAATATTGATCCAAAAATCAAAAATTAGTTCTTAAATTGTAGATTAGAATGTTTCATACAATTTGAGACGCAATTAACAATTTTTGAACCAATTTTGACAGAGCTGTTGACATCCTTACATCTTGCCAGAATGCCTTCTTTGCTTGTACAGACCTCTATTACAATAGGTTACCTTTACAATTTCCTGACCTTGGAGCATCTTCAATCTGCCTCAAAAACGATTAATATTCGAACTTGTGATGCCTTGAAACAAAAGCAGACAAAACGTCCAAATTTTCACTTTGCCAAAACAGGTGCGCCAGTAGAACTTGGCAGTTGACGAAATAGTTCTCAACTCTATCAGGACAGTCTGCTAGTGGTCTGCATAGGATAAACAGTTTGCTGAGGTCTCTGTTGAACTGATACACTCTTGGAGAACGCTCGTCGACTGCCCTGACTGAGTTGAACGTTGATAACAGTCGGGCGCCATCCGCCAGTTCGTTTGAGACTTACTTTCAGATTCGCTCATAAGGTGAATAGTGTGAAGTGGATATTCATTCAAGGCCTATCTTTCTTTCATTTCCCGTGTCAAAATCGGCGCTGTTCAGATCAAAGGGAAACCATTTTTAGGGTTGTTGGGGGGGGGGTGTGTTGGTAAGGGGGGTATGGGGTTGAATAACTTTCAGAAGGAACGCAAAGACAGCAGATTGGCTTAGATAGGCTTTTACCGACCTTGAGCTTAATAAAATGTTGACTTTGCTGGAGATGCGAATAAGAACGGGGTGGAGGAGGAAGAAGAATAAGAGAGGGAGATGGAAGATACAGAAAGGAGGACGGAGGAAAGTAAGGAGAGGAGTGAGAGGAAATGTTGATGTAAGAGAAGAATAAGAAGAGGAGGTGAGAGAGGAAAAAAAGAAGCATGAGGAGGATTAGAAGTCAAAATACTCAATACAATAACAAAAAAAGGGGTAATACATGATGGTGAAAAATATGTTGTTGTTTTCTTCTTCTTCTTCTTTTCTTTCTTCTTCTTCTTCTTCTTCTTCTTCTTCTTCTTTATTCTTTCTTTACAATTGCGACTTGGTTTCCAAGTATTTTAAGCAAAGGATGAATGAGTGATGATGATGAAGGTTTAAGATGTAGGTTATATGTCTGTCCACAATGTCCACTTTCACTATACTCACAAATTTCAACTCTCAAGAATAAAAAACAATGATTTATCAATTTAAAATTTGAAAGGTTGGTAAATGATTCAAAACAGCATCAATATTATCTAAAATGATTTAAAAATAATCAATTGTCACTTCAAATTTTAAAGCCAAAAAATAGTTAACAAACTTCTTCTTCTTCTTTTTCTTCTTCTTCTTCTTCTTCTTCTTTCTTTACTTCTTCTTCTTCTTCTTCTTCTTCTTCTTCTTTTTCTTCTTCTTCTTCTTCTTCTTCTTCTTCTTCTTCTTCTTCTTCTTCTTCTTCTTCTTCTTTCTTTTAATTAAATATAAAATGTTAATCATGGTTCCTTTCTGCCATGATTTTCCACTCTAAGAAAATCATGTTAGTTTCTCGTGATTCTTCTCTCTTGCAAGAGTTATATCTTTCACGTAATGACAACATCTAAGGGATGTCATGTGCGTTCTCACATGTTTGAGGATGTCATTTAACTAACTAAGAAACTGAATTGATTGCAAAAGCTTTGAGAGAAGCAATTAATGAAATGTGTCCCAAGCATTCAAGCACACAGATTTAGGCGACACCCAACATGCGTGTAGCCTTCTATACTAACCTTGGGCTACACCTCGATCAAGATGAATGATGTTTATGTAGCAAGAGAGCTCAACTGATGAGGAGTAACAAATCACAAGCTACTAATTTGTTTATTCAATTAATTTATTACTTCGCGTTACATAGCACATCACAAGCCCTAAAAGTTACACGCTCTCAAATACAAGCTAACCTGACCTTACCTCTACAGCCGGTCTGATACTATAATTCAATTATCAACAACTTGAAATGAGAATGAAACTTTTCACTTATCCAGTCGTAAAGTTGGCAAACCTGGTCGGTCGTGCTTTTTGGCGGGATTCGAAATTGATGCAGCAACTGATCCAAAACTTTCTCTTTTCCTTCTATAGTCTGTCCAAGCAAAGAAGGCCCTCTGGTAGGATGGGAAAATGACTCTAGCTCGGTTAATATTGGTTCAAAAATGATTGATTTGGCCTCAATTGTAGGAAACATTCTGATCTACAATTTGAGACCAAATTAATAATTTTTGAACCAATATTGACCAAGCTGGAGTCATTTTCCCATATTGGCAGAGGTTCTTCTTTGCTTGGACAGACTATACTATTTTTTTTATTTCTTGTTTATTGGTTCTTGAAACTGGGGCACCGGACTTTCAACCATTATTTTTGTAGGCTACCTCCAAAAGATTTTCATCATTATCATTATTAGTAATTATCATTATCATTATTATCACTATTGAAAATTAAGTAGATAGTAGAATAATATCCAATTATAAATTTTTAAATGATATCAAAAACCTTCAGCAGAGAATGTGTTCGATGATACTTATGATACTTATAATTGGAACATGTATTAGGCCTATAATAATTTATAATCTTCTGAGTGGAAATTGTATTAAGTGAGTATTAAAAAGGGACATAACCTGAATTTGGACATTTTTATCAAAATTTGGAACAGAAGAAATTTTGTGCTAACGCCTGTTTTTTGTTCCTTGAATTTTTTTTTTTTCAATGAAATAAATAAATGAATACAAATATGAAGATGATTGCATTGTTATAATTTTTGTTAATTATACACTTTTTATCTAGTTACTCTGTCTGGCGAGGAATCTCTAACACGCCATATATTTTCAATTATATCTCGGCTCATAGGCCACATAGAGAGTTCTGGTTTTTACTAGTTGATTGGTACCATCCGACACTACAATTTTAGCAACGTTTTCATTGGTGTTAATTAGTTTTTTAATTGAATAAATAAAATTTGAAGTGAGACAATTTGCATGTGTTTATTCACGAATGTGTATTGGTGAATCAGGTGATCAGCAAATTTTGAAATATTTCGCCATCATCAATGATAATTTTTAGAAAATGTGTTTATCAGATGTATTCATGTTAAAGCCGCGTATCAACAGTGCGAGGCACGGGCCGCGAATGCCTCGCGGTGCGTTGATACTGGTGCGACTGAAACGCAGTCGATCAGCTGTGGCCAATCATATCTCTTATTTCATTCTTTGAATTTAATAGCCAGAGATGTGATTGGCCACAACTGATCGACTGCGTTCCAGTATAGGTGTGTGTTCCATGGATTCGTTATTTTCTCGAATTATTAGTGAAATATTTTCAAGTTTCTAACTACGGTACTTCCTTTGGTGTAGGCTACTTTTTTAGTGCATTTTAAAAAGTGTTGTGTTTTTTTAAATAGTGTATTGTGTTATGGATGTTTGAGTTCTTTGTTAGGGTCCACATCCACTGTCAGAGCTTGATCTGACCAACAGTTCGATCGTTAACGGCTGATGGTTCAACGATCAGAAATCAGAAATCAGAAATTTTTATTTGCAAAATTACATAGAACAAAAATTACAATAAAATTGGATTTGGTGTCACATGGGTTTGCAAAAACCTGTGCGTGACACCGACCCGCCCGACCTGACACGCGACCCGATCGGCCCGCCGGCTTACAGCTATTTTGGACTGTCACAGTCGGAACTGTCAGTCCGACCGAACTGACAGTTAAAGTTGACAAGAAGTCGATGATGGATATGCTTATCTATTAGTATATATGATTGATGCTTATCTATTGCATCCAACATTTTCGACTACTGACTACTATATAAAACTTGAATTTCCATCTCAGAGCGGATGGTGTAAGTTAATATGATGATAAAACTGATGGTATAGTCTGTCCAAGCAAAGAAGACCCTCTGGCAAGATGGGAAAATGACTCAAGGTCGGTCAATATTAATTCAAAAATTGTCAATTTGGTCTCTAATTGTAGGAAACAATTCAATCTACTATTAAGACCACATTTATAATTCTTGAACGAATATTGACCAAGCTGGAGTCATTTTCCCATCCTGCCAGAGGGTCTTCTTTGCTTGGACAGACTAGATAGCGAATGGTATATGATAAAACTGATCAGAGGCGAACAAGCTTTGTAACGAGACTGGAATAATATCTGTGCCTCGAAAACCGAATCATTTTAAACCCAGTTGATAAAATATTGCATCCTTCAAATCACTAATCTCAATTTAAATTTAGTTGATAAAATACAGTATTGCACAAGGCACCCTCCAAATCACAAATCTATCGCCCTTAACACGTTGATGCTCTAATTTTGCTGGCTTAAGTTTGCCAATCTAATTAAGCATTTCGTCGATAAATATTTGACAACGTGAGTCGAAATTTACTCCGAGCGACAATCCGCATTTAAAGTGACAAACTGATACACATTTGGCATCAGGATCTCGGTGAATTTGTCGTGACAAACCAACGTTGGTTCAGAATATTTTTGACAAAAAGATCCACCGCACTACACTATAGTCTGTCCAAGCGAAGAAGACCCTCTGGTAAGATAGGAAAATGATTCCAGCTCGCTCAATATTGGTTCGAAAATTATCAATTTGATCTAAAATTGTAGGAAACATTTTGATCAACAATTTGAGACAATATCAATAATTCTTGAACCAATATTAACCGAGCTGGAGTCATTTCCCCATCTCACCAGAGGGTCTTCTTTGCTTGGACAGACTATACACGTAAAGCTAGTTAAATCGGGTCGGATGCATTTTTCAAATTGAAGACGTGCAAGCTATAGGTACTAAACGTGACGCTTGTTGAAATTAATCTGGACAACTGCATTTTTAAAATCGCAGACGTGTGATTGGCTGCCGCACTCATCCAATCAGCGATCAGTTTACATCGGCTTGTTTGTTGGGGGCGCTTAGAGTGAGGCGCGCACATTTGAATACTTAATTGGCGCAGTTGGCAACACTGATTGACGTGCCGTAGTGGGATTGGCGCAAATACAGCTGATATCAAGAAAAGTGGCGGTTGACGAATCACTGTTAGCAATGCTCGGCTCTGGCAGGACAGTCGGCGAGCGGTTTGCGAGAGCACACTATAACGAGAGCAACCTTAACTACAGGAATACGCTTACATGGACCGCTAATAGACTGCCCTGACAGAGCTGAGCATCAATTACAGACTCTCGCCAATCGCCAAATTTGTTGGCATCTGTTCAAACAAATCTGGGATCCACCAGACCGTGTTATTTGAAACGTTCGTTCTTTACGAGGAATTGAAGTTTCAATATCTATATCTGATGTATCAGGAGTATATGAATGAAGAATCTATATTTTTATATTGGTATAGTCTGTCAAAGCAAAGAAGACCCTCTGGAAAGATGGGAAAATGATTCAAGCTCGGTCAATATTTGTTCAAGAATTATACATGTGGTCTTAATAGTAGATTGAATTGATTCCTACAATTAGAGACCAAATTGACAATTTTTGAATTAATATTGACCGACCTTGAGTCATTCTTCCATCTTGCCAGAGGGTCTTCTTTGCTTGGACAGACTATACCATCAGTTTTATCATCATATTAACTTATACCATCCGCTCTGACATGGTTCAAACATTATCAATTTGATTTCAAATATTGTATGAAACAAAGGATTTGATCTACTTTTGAGACCACATTTATAATATTCTTGATCAAATATTGACCGAGCTTGAAGTTAAAGGCAATATCAGGTCATTAATATAATTTATTATAATAAACAAATTTAGTTGCATCTAACACGATTGTATGTAAATATATTGATCTATTGTAGCATCACTGATTTATATTGTTTACTGAAAGGTTTTGATTTCAGTTGTTAATATATAGGTAATGTATATATAATATTAATAATAAGTAAGTAGTCAAAGTACGGCTGCTCCTTCCCCAAGCTCGAGCTTGCTCTTTTTGGGAAGTAGTTCCTTATGTTTATTTGTATTTCTTATTGATCAATTTTGCTGTTATATTTCTACATTGTGAATTATTGTAATGCTTCTTCAAGAATAAAATAAATAAATAAATAAGTTGGAGTAGTTTTCCCATCTTGCCAGAGGGTCTTCTTTGCTTGGTCATACCATACACAACACATACTCAAAACTCGGAATTTGGAAAAATGCGTTTTGAACTTCATTTTTATGCTTTATTCAAATATTTTTTTCTAGAATGAATGAACATGAATAATTGAATGAGAGTATATTTCAAAATAATAAGCTACCTGCATAAAGACGATACCAACGCGAGTGCTGGCTGGCGAAGAAAGTCAAATTTCAAATTCAAATTAAAATTGTTTTCAAATCAAAGTCTTCAAATATAGTATTTATTGTTGCTCAGCTCGGTCAGGACAGTCTGAAAACGATCCATTTGAGCTCAAAATTTTAGTTGAGATTGCTCTGGTTTTTATCACTGGCGGCTCGTGCCTACGAAAAAGATAAAGTGCTCTACAGTGATATATACGGGCACTTCACCTGTTTTGTGGGTACGAGCCGCCAGTGGTTTTTATAATGTATATACTTTTTACCGACCACTGACAAATTGTCCTAACAGAGCTGGGCCATAATTCATTTATTTATTCATTTATTCATTTATTCATTTATTTATTTATTTATTTATTTATTTATGTATTCATTTATTTAATAATTTATTTATTTATTCATTTATTTATCTATTTATTTATTTATTTATTTATTAATTTTTTTATTTTTTTCAAAATATACATTTCTGTAGCATTTCATACATTTCATAATAGCAGTCAATCGACAACCATCATTTCCATTGAATCCAGCTTTCAAGAGATTATTGGGATTCTTACTGCGAATAAAACGCACTGGCGGCTCGCGGCCCACGAAACAGGTGAAGTGCTGTACAGTAAAAGATACGAGCACTTCACCTGTTTCACGAAACAAAAAAAAAGGTGAAGGTTTCCTGAAACAGGTGAAGTGCTCGTATCTTTTACTGTACAGCACTTCACCTGTTTCGTGGGCACGAGCCGCCAGTGATGAAAAGATTTCGGACGAATAGAACCCTATCAGGATTTATAGGTTTTCCGCATATGTAGGCCTTTATCGTTATTCTTGGTAGATTGGTTAGGGCTTCTTTGTATGAAAATACAGTTTGCAGAATTCATATGAATTAGTTACAAGCAATATACGCACAATAAATAATTAATAAAGGCTTTACTGGAGAGATTTTACTCCATGCAAATATAATGCAGCTTAATATTTTGGCATTTCGATATTCAATTCCACTTAAAGCATCATTGTAACAAACAATGTATAAGAGATTTTATAATTTGAAAATTAATATATTAATGTATGAAACAAACAAATCTTAATGTATTCGGAGAATTGTTTCCTTCCCATGTAGAGCATGTATTGTGCGTATTTTACAATCTATTATGTATTAAGATATACAGTATATAAAGCAATAGCAAGAAGACCCTCTGGCAAGATGGTCAAAATGACTCCAGCTCGGTCAATATTGGTTAAAAATTTGATCGATTTGACCTCAATTGTAGGAAAACATCTGGTCAACAATTTGGGATCAACATTGATATTTTTGAACAATATTGACCAAGCTGAATCATTTTCTCATCTTGTTAGAGGGCCTTCTCCTTAATTGGACATACTACATATATGGCACATGATTGGATGAAGTTTTGTTGTATGATTGTATTCAAACAATATGAGGAAGAAGTATTTATATTTATTTATTTATTTATTTAATTACAATTGTACAATAAAAGGAACGAAGATACAGGCATTCGCCCAAAACATCTTCTATTCCAATCTAGCTTCAAATGTCCAATCAGGTTAAATGTTTCATTGAATTATTCACTCACACAATTTTCACTTGAACAAAAAAACCACATTTATAAAAAATATCGATTTAAAAACCAGGATGGTTGTTTTGAAAGCCAAATTAACACTTTAATTGAAAATATTTCTGAATATCAGTCATCAAAACATGTATCAAGTATGTATTAAATTCAAGTATGAAACAGATGAGAAAGATACTCGGTGAGAGTATAGAATTCTTCTTCTTCTTCTTCTTCTTCTTCTTCTTCTTCTTCTTCTTCTTCTTCTTCTTCTTCTTCTTCTTCTTCTTCTTCTTCTTCTTCTTCTTCTTCTTCTTCTTCTTCTTCTTCTTCTTCTTCTTCTTCTTCTTCTTCTTCTTCTTCTTCTTCTTCTTCTTCTTCTTCTTCTTTATCAAGAGATTGTAGTCAATCAGTTATCCGACTCGCCTAGTACGAGATCAGCTTTGCCTATTGGTCGCCCCACTCACAGTATTGGCCACGCCTCCACTCACAGTACACGCTGGCCAAAATGACTAGCGAGCTTGACACGCCCTCGGCTTCAATGACTAGCGAGCATTACAGTAGAAGGGAGGAGATAGTTCACTAGTTTGTCAAAAGATAGCGTTGGCTAGTCTCTGAAATTCTGCTTCATTGTAATAATATGGATGATTGGATTGGATAATTGGGGGAGAAGCCTAGACAACGTATAATATGGAATGCCATATAATACATTAATGATATTTCAATATACAGGGTATTTCAGGAGGAATTTGCAATACTTCTCAGGCTGATTTCTTACACCAAGTAGACACAAAAGTTCCATAGGACCAACCCCAAAAACGCTTTGTTACCGAGATAACAATGGCGGAAAATTGAGATTTTTCAAAAAATACTTATTTTTCTAATTTTTTAGAAGTTTTACTGAGGTTCTAAAATAATCAATTCCTATATGTAAAATTAGCTGAGGAATTTAATGAAACCAGTCTGAAGTCTGTAACTTCAACGGTTATTGAGATAATTAGAAAAAATGCCATGCTTATTTTCGTAATAAGGGTAATAACTGGATAAGGAATCATATATTTGTATTTTCATTAATGGAAGTTGAAGAGAGTCGGATTCTAAAGAGAAAGTTAGGTGACAGCGATCGTGTAAACCTTACCCAAATCTCAGAAATAGCGATCAAAAATTTCAAAATCGCTACTAAATACAAATTCATCACTTGTGCTATGTTTTGACGAATTTTGCAATTTTTGATCGCTATTTCTGAGATTTGGAGATTTACACAATCGCTGCCATTTATCGCTGCCATTTAGAATCCGACTCTTCAACTTCGGGTGAATATAGGGTGATTTGTATTGTTGTATGGATAAAGCTGATATACAAGCCAAAATAAGGAAAAACTGTTTTTGGGTATCCAAAGATGATGAAAGAAGAAATTCCACATTATCAAGCAAGTTCTATATAGTTTCATAATATTGTAGGTGACCTTCTAAGAGTATCAAAGGTGTAACCGGAACAAGCTTGGAAAATGAGAGGAATTGAACTAATTAAAGTTTGCGACTTCATTTAGATTATTAGATAATCGAAAAAGGTGAGAAACGTGACTTTCCAACTCCAAAAAATGAATAGGATACCTCATAATATGCTTATGAATATTATTTGATCATATTGATTGCTTCTGTTCACACAAAGATAAAATAAATTTAAGAATAGATAGATGAGAATAAGATAAGTTTAGATAAAGGTAAGATAATATAACGTTCAGATAAAGTACGTTAGTAAAGGTAGAAGCTTAGAAGGTGGAGAAACATAAAAAAAAAAAAAAGAAGGAGAATGAGTTTTGAGAAAGACAATACAATAATCTTTATCTTTCCTAATATTCTATGGGCTACTTGTGATCTTTTAGCTTGCTAATGACCTTATCAAGAACTAATATTGAATTGCTCTCTTATATTGTCCTAAAACTCGATAAAAAAGATCATCACTTCCATTTGAGAATGAAGAAGAAGAAGAAGGAGAAGAAGAAGAAGGAGGAGAAGAAGAAAAAGAAGAAGAATAAGGAGGAGAAGAGAAGAAGAAAGAAGAGAAGAGAAGGAGAAAGAAGAAGAAGAAGAAGAAGAAGAAGAAGAAGAAGAAGAAGAGGAGAAGAAGAAGAAGAAAAGGAAGAAGAAGAAGAAGAAAGAAAGAAGAAGAAGAAGAAGAAGAAGAAGAAGAAGAAGAAGAAGAAGAAGAAGAAGAAGAAGAAGAAGAAGAAGGAGAAGAAGAAGAAGAAGAAGAAAGAAGGAGGAAGGAAGAAGAAAAAGAAGAAGAAGAAAGAAAGAAGAAGGAGAAGGAGAAGAAGAAGAAGAAGAAGTAGAAGAAGAAGAGAAGAAGAAGAAGAAGAAGAAGAAGAAGAAGAAGAAGAAGAAGAAGAAGAAGAAGAAGAAGAAGAAGAAGAAGAAGAAGAAGAAGAAGAAGAAGAAGAAGAAGAAGAAGAAGAAGAAGAAGAAGAAGAAGAAGAAGAAGAAGAAGAAGAAGAAGAAGAAGAAGAAGAAGAAGAAGAAGAAGAAGAATACGGAAGAAGAAGAACAAGAAGAAGAAGAAAAAGAACAAGAAGAAGAAGAAGAAAAAGAAGAAGGAGGAGGAGGAAAAGAAGAAGAAGAAGAAGAAAAAGAAGTAGAAGGAGAAGAAGGAGAAGAAGAAGAAGAAGAAGGAGGAGAAGAAGAAGAAGAAGAATTCATGTTCATTCATTGATAAATTAAATGAAAAATCAAATACCAATCTCAAAAAACTTTAGAATTAAATGACTCTAAGTTTAAAGTTTAATTTTCATATTCATTTATTTGACTAAATACATTACTCAATGGATGAAACACTGACAATAATAACTGTCCAAAACATCTTATTTCCAGATTTTGTTAAACACTCCAAATTAACAGTATACAGTAATTAGTATCATTCTGTATTCTTATAGCATAGGATTTTAACCGATCTACTGTATTATGTAATCAGCCGTAATCTACATGGATTGGATAGAATGATTGAATCTGAATCTGAATCTGAATCTCCTCCTCCTCCTCCTCCTCCTCCTCCTCCTACCCTTCCCCTCCTCCTCCTCCTCCTCCTCCTCCTCCTCCTCCTCCTCCCCCACCTCCTCCCCCTCCTCCTCCTCCCCCTCCTCCTCCTTTTCCTCTTCCTCCTCCTCCTCCTCCTTCTCCTCCTCCTCCTTCTCCCTCCTCCTCCTTCTCCCCTCCTCCCTCCTCCTCCTCCTCCTCCTCCTCCTCCTCCTACTCCTCACTCCTGCTCCTCATCCTCCTCCTCCTCCTACCTCCTCCTCCTCCTCCTCCTCTCCCTCCTCCCTCCTCCTCCCTCCTCCTCCTCCTCCTCCTCCTACTACCCCTCCTCCTCCTCCTCCTGCTCCTCATCCTCCTCCTCCTACTATCCTTCCACAACTCATCATCCTGCTCCTCCTCCCTTTCTTCTTCTTCTTCTTCTTCTTCTTCTCCAAAATACTACTCTTCTCCCCTCCACTCCTCTCCACCACCTACTTCCACCCTCCGCCACCTCCTCCCACCACTCCCTCCTCCCCACTCCTTCCCACCTCTCCTCCTACTCCACCACTCCACCTCCTCTCATTATCATCATCTCCCCCTCTCCTCCACCTCCACTCCTCCTCCTTTTCCTACTCACCATCATCATCCTACTCCTACTCACCATCATCCTCCTCCTCCTCCTCCTCCTCAAATAGAGCATAATCTTCCCCAGTGAACTGACTGTCAGTGCATGTTGGCTGGTGTTCAACTCTAGCATGTAAGCGTCGCTTTTCCAATAATGTTTTCTGCCATTTCTACATGACGTTCCAACAAGCTTGGCTTCTAGTCAGTGTCTTTCATTGATGCTCAACTCTGTTGGGACAGTCTGCAGCGGTCTCCAACGACAAGACTTGTTAACCGAGGTCGCTCTAGACCTGACACGCTCTCGCAGACCGCTAACCGACCGTCCCGATAGATCTGAGAATTAATAATACCTATTCCCCAACCGCCAGTCTTGTTGGAAAGTGTTGTATAATCTGTCCAAACAAAGAAGACCCTCTGTCAAGATGGGAAAATGACTCCAGCTCGGTCAATATTAGTTCAAAAATTGTGAATTTAATCTCAAATTGTAGGAAAGAATTTAATCTACAATTTGGGATCAAATTGATAATTTTTAAACCAATTTTGACCAAGCTGGAGTCATTTTCCCATCTTGCCAGAGGGTCTTCTGCTTGGACAGACTATACAAACTGGAACTACCATAAAATCGGTGCAGTCATGTCAACACTTCTCCACTCTGCTCTGTTAGATGCCAAAATCCGACTGAATTCAGACAGAACGCTCCCTCAAGTTCTCTAGTTTATTGCAGAAATTTCAAACATGGAAAATGGGATTCCCTGTATGTAATTGGACCACTTCATCAATATCTATAAAAGCGAAATGGTTTTGACTAACTGATGCATTAGCAGAACTAAAAATTCACTAAACAAATGCGTTCAAATCTGGCATAGGTACTATACTAAGGAAGAAGTGATGGGTGAACCATAGGAAAATTGAATAATAAAAGTGGTACCAGACTTGGTTAACAATAATAATATTATATAATAATCATATTATAATCTTCAAAATCTTCCAACACAATAAATATATATATGATAAGGCAATAATCAATTGATATCAATTGGTTCCCAATCAAGGTATGTAAATCCATGTAGTTATAAGTATAGTATGTCCAAGCAAAGAAGACCCTCTAGCAAGATGGGGAAATGACTCAAGCTCGGTCAATATTGGTTCAAAAAATTATCAATTTGATCTCAAATTGTGAAACAATTTGATCTACTATTAAGATTATATTTACAATACTTGAACCAATTTTGAACGAGCTGTAGTCATTTTCCCCATCTTGGGTCACTTTCCAGAGGGTCTTCTTTGCTTGACAACTATAATAAGTGGTTCATTCTTCTAATCCCTAGGCATGGTGAGAATTGATTCCTACACTAACGCTTAAAATTAGTCTGTTTAAGTTTTAGAGTAAAGTCCTAACTTCGCCTTTGTGAAAATTCAATAAATAAATAACGAATTGAAAACTTTCAACAATGATAAACCAAAACTTAATTGAAACAGAGAATTAAAATTCACGAATTTAAGATTTATTATACTCTGGCCAAGCAAAGAAGAGCCTCTGACAAGATGAGAAAATGACTCCAGCTCGGTTTTTCAATATTGGTTATTGATTATTGATTTGGTCTCAATTCTAGGAAACATTTTGATCTACAATTTGAGACCAAATCAATAATTTTTGAACAAATATTGACCGAGCTAGAGTCATCTTCTCATCTTGTAAGGCTCTTCTTTTGCTTGGCCAGACTATACCATACATACATACTATACATGATGCAGTATCATCAATAAAGTTAAGTGAATTCAAAGGCGGTTTTTTTCAATTTATCAGGTCAGCAATTTGAATGAAATTCAATATAACTTAGCCAACCGGTCAGGATGGAGTGATAGAAGTTTTTTTAACAAAGATTAAAATTTTTAAAAAATATTTAAAATCAATTAGCTGATGATTAAGATCCCCTAAAATCTGAGAATAATAGCTGCCGGGCACTGGCGGCTCGTGCCCACTAAACAGGTGAAGTGCTGTACTGTAAAAGATAATGTCCAGAAATATAAAGAAATCGATTGGCTGATGAATGTCCAAGCCAAGGGCGGGAATCAATTTGAATATATTTCGGTCAACTGCAATGTGCGATTTACAGTAGGCCTACGGTGGGCCTACAGTAGGCCTAAAGTAGGCTATACAGCTGCAGATGCATTGGTAAAATGTGAAACCTGCTTCTTTAAGTTTTTTTAACAGATATTTTGTGACATTTGACAATATCCAAGTTTATTGTCATGGAGAGATTTCTTACTATCACCATCAATTCTACCAATTTTATCAATTAACAGCTCTTTAGGATTAGGCTATCCATTCTAATTCAAGATTCAATTCCAGTTTGTAGGCCTATGGCTATGAAATCATTATAATTAAATCATTATCATAGAATAAGTAAGTATATATTATTTGAATATAGTATAATAAGTTCTATTTATAAGTTATTAACTATGATACTATATACAGGGTGTTTCAGGAGGAATGTGCAATACTTCTCAGGCTGATTCCTCACACCAAGTAGACAAAAAAGTTCCATGGGACCAACCCCCAAAAACGCTTTGTTACCGAGATAACAATGGCGGAAAATTGAGATTTTTCAAAAAATAATTATTTTTCTAATTTTTTAGAGGCTTTACTGAGGTTCTAAAATAATCAATTCCTATGTAAAATTAGCTGAGAAATTCAATGGAACCAGTCTGAAGTCTGTAACTTCAACGGTTATTGAGATAATTGGAAAAATATGCTTAAAAACGCCATTTTTCAACAATAAAGGTTATAACTGGATAAGGAATCATAAATTTGTATTTTTTATTAAAGGAAGTTGAAGAGAGTCGGATTCTAAAGAAAAAGTTAAATGGCAGTCATTGTGTAAATCTTTCTCAAATCTCAGAAATAGCGATCAAAAATCGCAAAATTCGACAAAACATAGCACAAGTGATAAATTTGTATTAAGTAGCGACTTTGCGATTTTTGATCGCTATTTCTGAGATTTGGGTAAGATTTACACAATCGCTGCCATTTAACTTTTTCTTTAGAATCCGACTCTCTTCAACTTCCATTAATGAAAAATACAAATTTATGATTCCTTATCCAGTTAAAACCCTTATTGTTGAAAAATGGCGTTTTTTAAGCATATTTTTTCAATTATCTTAATAACCGTTAAAGTTACAAACTTGGAATCGGTTTCATTGAATTCCTCAGCTAATTTTACATAGGAATTGATTATTTCAGAACCTCACTAAAGCCTCTAAAAAATTAAAAAAATTAATATATTTTGAAAAATCTCGATTTTCCGCCATTGTTATCTCGGTAACAAAGCGTTTTTAAGGGTTGGTCCCATGGAACTTTTTTGTCTACTTGGTGTAAGGAATCAGCCTGAGAAGTATTGCACATTCCTTCTGAAACACCCTGTATATAAAATGAAGAATTGAAGTTTCAAAATACATCATAATCACAAGTACTGATTGATTCATTTCTATTTGTTTGATTGAAAGCACATAAGAAAGAATTTTATAAATTCTTCACAGAAAAAATATTGGGAATCAAAATCAAATCAAATTTTATTGCCTGAAAAATATTGTACAAAAACAATACATTACCTAATATAATTCACTTGAAAAACTAAAAAATACAAAAAAATGTTTCAATTTCTTAAAATTAATTGGCGTTACCAGCAAAACCTTATTAGTTTGTGTGCTGGCGACGAGTAACAGAAAACAATTCGAAATTTCAATTGTATTGTACGGTAATTATTATTATCTAACGGTAATAATTATTACTTCAGTTTGGCTTTCATATGACATTATGAACATAATATTATTGAATTATCATAAATCTTGAATGTCACTGAAAATACACTTGACCTAACAGAAAATTGGAAACTTAATAACAAGCAAATTGAAGATTGCAGCCTTTTTCACTGCCCTCCCCAACTTTCTTGAGGAAACATTCGAAATAGTTCCGAATTCAGTCAGCAGATGGCAGTAGCAATAGGTTGATTCGCTTCAACTCCTATTGAACACGCCTTCAAGCCCCGCCCATGCTAGGTCATGATAACGTAATGGCATCAGCCAATGAGTGGGCGTTGTGGGCGTGGCCTGTTACTGGCTTGTGATTGGTCGGCAAAGTGTGAGGTAGTTGTTAGCCACCAGTAGAATTGAATTTGAGAGTGGGTGGTAGTGGACGGCAAACTGCCGAACGGCAAACTCAAGCCCCATAAGAACAATGTGATTTTTTTCAATATCTTGGATCAGATAGAGCATCTATTTATGGACAGAATTTCACGTTCTTTATGTCATTGAAAAGTGAATTCAATTCTCCAGGGAGTATGACTTTTTACTTTTTCGATTTTTAGTTCGTTTTAATAATTATCGTATAATTAATCAACTATAAAAGTATTGAACTCTAATTATTGGAATAAACTTAAAATGGAAAAAGTAAAAAGTCACGCCCCTGGTGAAATTCTGTCCATAAATAGAGGCTCTATCTGTTCCAAGAGATTGATAAAAATTACATTGTTCTTATGGGGCTTGATTTTGCCGTTCGGCAATTTGCCGTCCACTACCACCCACCCTTAAGAGGGGCATTTCTCAGCTTACACTGATCGTGGCTTTTCAATCGATCAATTCATAATAATGAATAAGTAAATACAGAGAGATGATGCGGAGAAAGTAGTTACTTGTAAATTTAAGTTAAGGAAAGAAATACGTACTTTTTTGGTGCCGGTGGTGGCTGGGTTGCCGGGGGCGGCTGGGTTGGCGGTGGGGGTTGTGAGCTGATGCGTGGGTCGTCAGTTACTCCTGCCGGCAATCTATAGGAATCGCTGAAACCATCTTCAGTGCTAGCAATTATAGGCACTTCTCCCTCTGGAAACAGAAAACACGCATATTGTTCAAGTATTAGCTAGTGAGCCCCATGGGCTGGAGAACTCATGTGCAAACTTCCAACTCTTTGAATTGATCACTTAACACTTGATCAACTTTGTTGCAAGTAGTCGAGAGAGTGACAAGGAAACATTAAAAGGCTACTCATTTCAATTCAGCATCTATCTATCTAAAGAGAGTTTTTGGAGAGAAAAGCTATACTTCTCAGGCTGATTCCTTGCACCGAGTAGAGAAGAAAGTTCCATGTGACACTCTGGCGGCTCGTACCCACGAAACAGGTGAAGTGCCCGTATCTTTTACTGTACAGCACTTAAACTGTTCTGTGGGCACGAGCCGCCAGTGGCATAATATTAAGACGGCTCCATACATGCGTTATTTGGCAAATACTGAACATTTTGCCTATGGCGAACTATTTTGCTTGTTGTATGCCAACTAACGAGTACACATAGCATATCGTCAACCGAATAGTTGACATTGTCAAAGTCATTAATGTCAAAATGTTGTTCACAATTTCAACTTTCAAAATTCTAACTACAGTACTAATTTCAACTTTAATCTTGAAAATGATTGAATATTAGATTAATATTTCTAGGAATTTCAAAAAAAATTAAAGAATCAAGTTTATAATTCAGTAAACTGAACAGGACTGGACATCCAAGTTTTCACTATATTTGAATTGAATTTGAATAGAATAGAATTGAATTTCATAGTAAAAAAAACTGTTTATATCGCCAAAAATCATGCACAGACTGTTATATAATATTTATCTCGTCTAAAAAAATATTGTTTAAATCAACATGTATTAAGAAACCTTTTCCTCAATTAACTTGACCTCAATCTACACGCAACAATTAACAAAAAATGAGCCAAACATGAAGGCGAATGTTTGGATGGGCAAAAAGTTTGCTATTCACCGAACATTCGTCCACTTTGATGTGTCCAAAAGACCGACAATGGACGGAACGCACAAGCATTTGTGTTCGCTATTCCCCAAATAACGAACACTCTGCTCCACACTAGTTGTGATTCGGCGACTAGATGTTCGGTATTTGCCAAATAACACATGTATGGAGCTGGCTTTACACTCACCAATTTTGAGGACTTTGGAAGTAGTGGCGCTGATAAAGAACCTTTCTGACATCACGATTGCACTCTTATCCCAATACACTTGCACATTAACGGTTTCAGGATGGATGATCGCAGATATTAATTTGATCGGTATGTACATATCTATCCTTATCATGAGAATTGTGTCCTTCAAAACGGTAAAAATAATAAATGATATAAGAACATTCATCAATACAATTTCAGCATAAGTCTGGGTGCCAAATTCAAAAAAAGGGGGTAACCTTTTTTTGTGGTATGTTGTTGATTTTTTGATCGATTATGATAGATTTTGATGTGTAGATTAAAAATTTGAAGTAAATAATAAAATTTGAAATTCCATACATTCATTTTTTAAGGATTGTCAGGTAATCAATGGACTCTAAATTAAGATTGTTTGATGGTGCAAAGGTTTATAAGAGGATCACACAATCTCTACAATTTGAGCCTAATAACGTGTTTGTATCTTGCTCCAAACTTGATTTTGAGTCTATTAATTGCCTGACAAACCATTAAAATAACTGAACGTATGGAATTTCTAATTTTATTCTAGCTAATTTAACTATCTTAAATGCGTGATGCCATAAAAGTTATTTATAAGAGATTGAAGAGGAAGAATTGCTCTACATTTTCATGATAATTTAAATTTTTTATCTCGAAGGACTGTGAATATATACTTATTTGTAAGCAAAAAATGACGGGTTTTTCGTATATGATTGGAAAGTATTTACTCAAAAATTATTTTTGTCAATTTTGACTGAATTTAACATATTATATATGAATTGAGACCGCCTTGATGAGCTGAAAATAATGAGCTATACATTTTTGAGATCCAATGACTTTTACAATAGTTAGAGATATCCTTAGATTGAGATCCTTAAAGGATCCTTACTTTCGAACTTGACGAAAATTCAGGTCGGTAAGTAACTTATCTGCTAGAAATGTATCTGAGAGATATTATTACCAAAGAAAATTTTAATACAAGCTCGTATAATTTGTTTTAGACAATTTCCCCAAAAATAGGGTTTTTTGAAATACAAGGATATCTTTTCACTGTCCTAGTTCGAAAACTATACAAGAAAGAAAGGTCTACTCGGTCTCAAATTGTAGAGGACAAATTTATCCCCAGAGGGATTTCGAATCACACGATTCAAATGAATACGTCAAAAGATCTAAGCAAACAAAAACTAAAAATTCTCGGTTTTCTCGAAAATTAATATCTTTTTTGAAAAATCATAACTCGGTTTATAATGAAGAAAGAGAAATGCATTCGTTATTTTTCTCTTGGAAATTTATTTTACTAAAAAAAAAGACTTTTTTGTCTGATGCTTTGTTTTGACGTAAATCGTGGTAGACTAGAAATGGAACAGAAATTTTGGCCGCCATCTTGGATTACAAAAAATGCTCAACTTTTACAGCTTGGCATCACTCGGATTCGGAATCTACTCATCAAAACTTTCATAATCGGTCAAAAAATCAAAGACATACCACAAAAAAGGCTACCCTCATTGGCGATCAGACTACACGCATGATTATTGATTTAAATTAATATTCATTAAATCCAATTCATTGATTCAATTGTTTTAATTCTATCAGTTTTCAGTTTTAAGGCTATGAAGAATCTACTTCTATAGAGCAAGTAATTTCTGTATCTATGTAAGTAAGTATAATATGTAAGTATGTATGCACGGAATGTGGCAGGGAAGTATGCCCGGTTTTTAGATGGCACTGTGAGTAGGGCTTGGAGATTGATTGATTGATTGACTGACTGATTCATTGATTGATGAATTGATTGATTGATTGATTGATTGATTGATTGATTGATTGATTAATAATAATAATAATAATAAGAATAAGAATAAGAATAAGAATAAGATTGAATTGATAAGAATAAGAATAAGAATTGATTGAATAATTGATTAATTAATAATAATAATAATAATAATAATAATAATAATAATAATTAATAATGATAATAATTGATTGATTGATTGATTTATTGATTGATTGATTGATATGCTAGGTCTGAAGAGACCACAATATAACAATGAGAATACAGAGCATGTGATACAAAAGAAATAACAAAAGTAAAAAGTAAGATAAATTAGTAGTATAGGTTATAAAAATAATTTGATACTTGAATTAATAGAATTGTCTTGTCACTTTCTAAAAATAATATTAACAAATAAAATTGCGTTAACAGAAATGAAAAGAAAAGTCAAAAGAAAAATGAAAGAAGAGTTGGGCAAGAGAAAATTGAAAAGGTTTGGTCCACCCTCCTCTCAACAGTCCATTCCTTTAGAATAGTCTAAAACCTGTTTTCAATTTCAACACAAATGATACAACCCCACACGGACTCCAAGTGGAAGTATCGGCTACCCATAACAAACTGATCACACCCTCCGTCTTTTGGAATGGGAGTCAAAGGTTCATGTTAGACCTCACAGCCTACAGCTCAAGCCGCGCGGCTCTAAATACGCTGCTAGAGCTGCCCAGCTCTAGCTGCACTGCTCTAGCCATCACAACTCTATTTACATAACTATATTGCCGATTTTCAGTCCTACCCTGCTATTATTAGGGCTACTCATGTATACTAAATCAATAAATAGTGGAATTCATTTGAAAATTTAAAATAAATTAATTAAAAGGGTGAATTTCACTACTCATTGATTAAGTATACATTAGTAGCTCTGATGACAGAGCGAACATTAATAATATGGTTATGTGAATAGAATTGTGATGGCTAGAGCAGCGCAGCTAGAGCTGGGTAGCTCTAAGGCTGAGGCCGCACTGCCGGTGGGTAGAGCCTGGAGGGTGGAGGGTAGTGGTAAATCTATAGAACATACACTATACACAACATCCACAGTAATACATCAATGGTATGTGTTCAGCCGCCATCTTGAAATTCTTAAATATGGACAACATAACCTCAAAAAACAGAATGACGTCATACCATTTATACGATGTATTACTGTGGATGGTGTGTATGTTCTATAGATTTACCAACTACCCTCCACCCTCTAGGCTCTACCCACCGGCAGTGCGGCCTCAGCCTTAACAGGGAGAATCGAGAACCGGTAATTAGAGCTGGGAATCGTACCTTTACTGTTATTAGTACCTTATATTGCAGTTGTTTCCTCAATCTCGGGGTTACTTTTTTCACAGTTTTTCCATTTTAAATCATTATCAAAGTACCCTTTTTGCATTATTTTTCCAATGCATTACATGTTTCAACTAATTATAGTCATTTTTAAATTCAAATATTACAACATATTATACAACCGCAATGTAAAATAAGGATTGCACCAGGCCCATTCTCCAGGACTACTCAAAGAAGGATGAAGGAAAGGATAATTGTAGAAACTTATTTGAATTGGTAAGCTTGCTGGTCAAAACCACCATGGTTCTGAGAAGTCTTGTAATAAGTAACATTCATATTGGAGGATCCGTGAATAATCTGTTAAATCATAAATTATTTTCAATCTGAGTTTTCAATCTGCCGATGCTGCTTTGCCAGTGTCAGTTTGTATTGTTTCAAATTATTAAAAAAAATACTGAAAGCTCACTTAGGAATCACTGGCGGCTCGTGCCCACTAAACAGGTGAAGTGCTGTACAGTAAAACATACGGGCACTTCACCTGTTTCGTGGGTACGAGCCGCCAGTGATGGTGAGTTGGATGCATGAGTGTACCAGGCGCAATCCGCCAGTGTTAGGAATACTAAAAACTCACTTCTCGACTCGGACAAACCCAGACATGTAAGCGATGAAGTTCAGATATCAGCAATTTATTCTTGGAATACTCATCCAACTCATACATTTGATCACCCTGGTAAGCAATCACCTTGGCCAGGAAACCTCTCATCATTACAGAGTCGCGTTTTACCCTCCATAATTTGTCTTCAAAGCATCTGAAACGAGCAGAATTCCGCAGAGTGACCCAAAATGTTGTGATGGGTCTATCTATACTGGATACTAGTAGCCTACTGTATTTAGAAATTGAATAAGATTATTCCCAATATGGCAGCAAACCATGAGTGTTTCTTGTGAACTATTGTTGTTAGAAATATCTTAAACCAGCCGGCAGGCTCGTTACGCTCGCCTTCTCTGCCTAGCCAGGGGACTCTGCCCCCTGGACCCCGACAGTCAGCGGTGTCAGTGACTCAAACAGGCTCGCTTCGCTAGCCTGCAATTTCCGTTCGAAAGGATTTGCTTTGATCATCACATCCCTTAACAGGGTTCTTTCCAGTAATCGTTCTGAATAAGTTGTTCTATTACCTCAGCTCAAACTGGGTTTATGATTTGAACGTATTTAGTTCAGTAGTTTCCGTGAAAAAACGAATAAATGCAGATTCCAAACATTGGGAAACCTTATTACAGGCGTAACCTCGGAAGGGTTTCGAAATTTATTGAACACAGCATTTCTAGACCTAAGACCTAGGCATGGACCAGTTCTGGCCTGGGACTAGGCCTGGACCTAATCTGAACCAGTTTACCAAATTTCAAGATTTTCTGCCAATTGGTTTTCGAAAAATCTAAGAAAACTCCGAAAATTCATGTAACGCTAATATTGAGCTTAACCTTGAAAGTATATCGGAAATAGTAAAAACTTGATTCATTATCTTCCAAATTAGTTCATCTATAATCTCGCTGAACCATTGAATTTACAGTAGGGATTGGTCGTATCAAAGCGGAAGATATGCAACTCGCAATACATCAACTATTTTGAAAAACTGATTACTGGCTTAATCTTGAACGGATTTCAAAAATATTTCAACCCAATATTTCTAGACCATATGTGAACCTGCCCACCAAATATCAACATTTTCTATCGATCGGTTCTCGAAAAAATTAAGAAAACGCCAAAAAAAACTATAGAAAAACTCAAATATTTGGCGTATCCTTGAAAACTTTTTAAAATCCGTTTTTAGCGCGCGTCTAAACGTCCAACTGAACATGACTGCAAATTTGAACGCATTAGACTTGGTAGATTTTTAGTTCTGCTGATGAGTGAATGAATGAATGAGTGCCATTTCGCTTTCATAGATTAACAATTAACATTCTTCCTTTGTGTCTCAATAATCTTGGACTCTGTGTATCAAATGTTTCCCTTATGTACATAATTATACAATATGGCAGTCGGTTAGGTAGATTTTTAGTTCTGTTGATGAGTGAATGAATGAATGAATGAGTGCCATTTCGCTTTTATATAGATTAACAATTAACAATCTTCCTTTGTGTCTCAATAATCTTGGACTCTATGTATCAAATGTTTCCCCAATGTATGTGGCATTATTATAGAGTAAAAAAGTTAGACAATCCTCCTTTGTGTCTCAATAATCTTGGACTCTGTGTATCAAATGTTTCCCCTATGTATATCATAGAGCATTATTATAGATAGTAAAAAAGTTTTCCCCTACTTGAGCTCATGAACATTGTTGTGTACTTGGTCCCACATTCTGCCAACTTGATAGACCTGGCGACCTTCTGCCAGCGGATTGGTGAATATTCTGTAGTTGTCAGAGTATTTCAAGGCTGCAATTACTTGGTTGCCTTTCACTTTTTGCAGGAGGAAAGCGCTCAGTTCGGTCAATGAGTACATATCCCTTGGAATCCAGGTTGTCGGTTCTCCCAAACCTCTCAAGAATCTGTGGACATATTATAATTAATTAGATTTGAATCCTACATTGAATGATACCTAATTTGTCCAAATTTGATAGTAGATAACTGTGATAATATGACAATTTTATTTTTGTGCGGATTCACTCCCGACAAGTCTGACTGAAAATATTACTAGTGGCATAGTTTGAAATTGGAAAAGATTCTGTATCCCGATTATTTATTTTTGTACCTGGAGGAATCAGGCACCATTTTTTTGAAAAATTCTAAATTGGAGTTTCAGTTCACCACAATTTAAAATCCCAGATGCTGAAAAGTTTCGAGATTAGACTACTATTATTTTGAAGACTTTTTACTTGTACTTGATCAAATGACATTTTCATTCAATAAACTTATGAAACTCCCAATTCTAAGGGTAAGTACCTACGTCTAATTTTCTAAATCCAAAAATCATAAGAATTTTTCCTCTTTTATACTTTTTACGTAATTTTTTACATATTACGAGATTGGAGGGCTATAAAATAATGTCAAATGACATTGTAGAGAATTAAATTATCTAGAGTTTGAGTTGAGGAATGTAATAACTAGAATCATTCTCAATTTAGAATCGAATATATAAAATAAATCTAAAAAAAAATTAAGAAATAAATCGTTTCAAGTTACTGTCAATAAAATTACCCTTAGTTACTCCACATCAAACAATAGATTATTAACTATGATCTAACTATGATTATAACTATGATATAACTATGATTATTAATTATAACTATGATCTACAATTTGAGCCAAAATGCGATGTTTTCTCATCAATGGTCTCCAAGGTAGACGCATTTGATCACAAAATATCCCTTTTCTCGGTATATATGAGGATGAGCTCAAAGTACTCTAAATTTATTTAAAACTGTGAGATTTCATGGCTGTCAAAAGTTGTGCCGAGATAAATTTTGTATGCACTTTTCAAATACACATTATTGAGACCCTAATGAACCATTTTAAACAATAAAATTCACTCATTCTGCACTTTTTGCAGAAAAACATATCTTATTGTAGCAAAGGTTATTTTTCTCAACAATTGTACTCACAGGTCATCCTCAATGGCTTTGTAATCTCTGTTATATATTCTTTCAGCAGTGCTACGCATTTTTATTAATATGTTTACCAAGCCATCTGCAATCAAGCATCAACTGAATTATTCAATCTATCAATACAAAACAATCAATCAATACATACAATATAAAAGCGAAATGACACTAATTCTCTCATCAGCAAAAGTGAAAATCTAGTGAACCAAACGCGTTCAAATTTGGCAGGCATGCTCAGTTGGACCATTAGATGCGCACTAAGAATGGATTTCTGAAACTTCTGGATAATACGCACAACATTTGAGTGTTTCTATCGTTTTACTATGTTCTCTTAGAATTTTCATGAAACGATTGGTAGAAAATGTTGAAATCTGTTAGACTGGTACAAATAAGGTCTAGAAATGTTGTGTTGAAATTTTTTTAATCCTTCTGAGATTAGGCGTCCGGGTTTCAAAAGTTTTAGATACATCGCAGATTACATATCTTGCGCCTCCGCCAATCAATCTATCTATTCAATAAAGAGAAAGGCACTCTTGTCTTGAGCTGTAATTGGCTACAGCTGTTTGACTGCGGCCGACCGTCGGACCGTTTCGCATAGAATAAGACCTACCTTTACACGCAAAAAGTTTGTTTATTTCGTATCAAGTTATCGTGAACAGAGTATAGCTAATGATTTAATGATAACACTTTTACAAAACCTGTTAGATCCCAGTGTGGAAATCGTAGTAAAGCGTTGGCCGTTGGGTATAGTCTGTCCAAGCAAAGAAGACCCTCTGGCAAGATAAGAAAATGAATCCAGCTCTATCAAAATTGGTTCAAAAAATATTGATTTGTTCTCAAACTGTAGATCAGAATGTTTCCCAAATCAATAATTTTTTAACCAATATTGACCAAGCTGAGGTAATTTTCCTATCTTGCCAGAGGGTCTTCTTTGCTTGAACAGACTTTATATGCTGAAATATCATTCCCGGTCGAAAAGGGTACTTTTGCCAACATCTTGACAAATACTTTTGTAGGGAAACATCAACTTCTTCACTCAAATTTCAACCAGATTACACTAATAGGAACAACATTGAAAACAACATCTCCAATACATTTTATTTAAACATTTTTAAACAGTCACTATTCGGTTCAAAAGTTTCAATTGATGGAATAATCAACGAGAACTGACCGTATTTCAATGTTTGTTTGTTGATCGGATCAACATATTTGACTTCCCGAATTTTCAAGTTACGAAATCTGTCAGGATCAACCGGAGTTCCCACCTGGACGCCCTCCGTATAGTAGACGACGGAAGGAATGTTTGGCGTGACCAGCTCATTCACTACTCTATGGAATATCAGGATCTAGAAAGAAAATCATGTACAGAGTAAAGTTAGAGCACAGAGCTGAAGGTAGTAAATCTTTCTATGTGGTTAACACTTGCTCCTGTAGTCCGACCAAGCAAAGAAGAGCCTCTGGCAAGATGGAAAAATGACTCCAGCTTGGTCAATATTTTTTGAAGAATTATAAATATGGTCTTAACAGTAGATCAAATCGTTCCCTACAATTTGAGGCCAAATTGATATTTTTGAATCAATATCGACCAAGCTGGAGTTATTTTCACATCATGCAAGAGGCTCTTCTTTGCTTGGACAGACTATACCACTTTCAGCCAGTAGACCATTGAAACCATTGTAACTTATTTTCAACAAAATTTATCAATTGTTATTAAAAATTTCAATTCATAAAGTTTAAACGTTTCTCTTACTCTAATTCGAAATCCTTCTATTATGTTTGATACAGTATTCGAAGATTATTAATATTTTCTACACTATTCATATCGATAAATATTATATTCGAATGGAAAACTACTAATACTAAAAAGGGTGCAGTGATTCAATTTTCTATTTACCTACATAGGCGTAGGTAGATGGTTGCCCTTAGACATAAAGAAAACAAGTTTATGGGAATCACTGGCGGCTCGTACCCAGGAAACAGGTGAAGTGTCCGTATCTTTTACCGTTTAGCACTTCAGCTGTTTCGTGGGCACGAGCCGACAGTGATTCTCACAATTTGTTGTCTTTTGTCTAGGGCAACCATCAATAGAAAATAGAAAATAGATTGATCCATTATTCTCATTGAGAATATGAGTGATGAGAGGAGTATCCCAACTTACTCCATTGCGAGTGCAGTTGTACACTTTCTGATCGACCTGTTGGAACCGCTGTCTCAGGTTGTGCTCCTGGCGCCACTCGTCAGCTGTTTGTTGGCCAATCATTATCACTGTGGCCGCGAACTCCTCGCTGTAGCCCAGCTCCTCCCACCACTCACAAGACCTGGAAAACGAGAGTATATCACATATTGAGTGTGGGAAAGGCGTTTTTACATACGAATAATTAGGTTTACAAACGAGCCGATAGGCGAGTTTGTAATCATTTCCACACGAATTATATATATTTCATTTCGCCAAACGAGATGGATCATGGATCAGAGTGTTTCCTACAATTAAATACCAAATGTCTTATTTTTTAATCAATATTGACCGAGCTGGAGTCATTTTCCCATCTTGCCAGAATGTCTTCCTTGTCTGGACAGAATACATTAACATAATGTATGTCCAACAGTGCTCTCCTCACATTTGATGTGCGAAAATCGTATTTTTAAAGTAAACATTTTTGAATAGTGTAAGTGATTGCGAGCCAAGTGAATATAACCTCTATTCCAGTTTTTTTTAAGAATATCTGAGTTGGCTTTTTTCTAAAAACAACACACACATACACTTACATTCTGTTCCATATTAAATAGGTTGATGAGTAATCCAACTACCTATTAAAGTGTAGTTATAGGGCTACAATTTGTTATAATCTTGAACTGTGAGTTACTCACACTAAATCATCATTTACTTCAACTTCTCTCTGCCACTGCGTTCCAACTTCAATACTGATTCCTTCAAAAGTGTTGAAAGAAGTACCCGTGGTTGAAAGTATTTCATGCCTGTAATTGATTTCTCGAATCGCTCCATTGCTGGGGAAAATAGAACAATCGGCTAGAACGTAGAACCAAATTTACGCACATCATAAAACTCCCAACCCCCTACCCTTTTGTATAGTCTGTCCAAGCAAAGAAGACATTCTAACCAGATATGAAAATTCCAGCTCGATCAATATTGATTCAAAAATTATAAACTTGGTCTCAAATTATAGATCAGAATGTTTCCTACAAACAAATTATAGTTTTTGAACCAATATTGGCCGACATTTAGTCATTTTCCCATCTTGCTAGAATGTCTTCTTTGCTTGGACAGGCTATATTCATTAAACTTTCTTCTAAAAAACAGATTTTTTAGCAAAATATTCACACATAGTTAAAAGTAAAGTAAGTGCAGTCACTTCAGATTTGCGATTGGCAAATTTTAGAAACTTATGCAATACAAAATAATAATAACATTATCCATATAATTGAACTTTTTTTTGTTTAATCAGGGCCGTGTCTCATGAACGTTCATGTACTTTTTCCAAAGTAAATACAATAAATTAAAGAGTACAAATTAATAAGTTCCAAATTCTGAATATAAAGCAGGTGAGCTCGTTCATTTGACAATGGCGAAAAATGGGCAAAATAATACTATTGACTCTAGAACATGATGTTTTACTACTGTTATAAATAATTCAACTTGAAAAATATCCAAACTAAGCTAAAATGCTTTTAAAATTTTCAATCATCGGGAAAATAGAATCGGTTTATTTCCAAAATGGCGGCAATCAATGAGATTTTCATAATTTCAGAGACACACCTGAGCCTGTATAAGGTTCAAGTGTTCATGAAGCAAGCCTGGGAATACTGACTAACCCACACTCAGATAATTTTTCAGATCGAAATTTAATACAACTCTCACCTGTCTTCTTCTATTGGTTCAAAAGACGCCTCTTCTCCTTCAAAAGACACGAAACCATCTGAAAATTATTAACATGCGAATATTACAGCAAAATAGATGTAATAAATTCACACAAATCAATTAAATTTCAAACATCAAATCTCTCGCAAACATTATCCACCTATTCATTCTTGCAGTATATAGGCCTAGTATAGTCTGTCCAAGCATAGAAGTGACAATATTCAAAATTTATTTGTAAATTTGTGGAATAAAGATTCATTGACTGATTGATAGATTGAAGACAATCTGGCAAGATGGCAAAATGACTTTAGCTCGGACAATACTGTTTCAGAAACTAAGAATCTTGTCTTAAATTGAAGGAAACATTTTGAGACCGAATTATTAATTTTTGAACCAATATTGACTGAACTGACTGGGCTGGAAAAGATAAGATGTTGTCAACTGATTTCAAATTTATTTATTCTTTGTACACTTTACATTTAGCCTATAAAGAATAGAGATACCAGTTTCGGTTGTTCCATCATTGTTAATCTCTTGTAGACTGAAACTTGAAGTGGAGAGCATCAGGTCGGGCACCGCTATTGGTGGACGCTTAAACCAATGGCAGTGAACGTCTGCCATTGGCCTAGACAAGCTCCTCCCCGATTAGCGGTTCATACAAACGTTAGCAAATGGCGATTCAAACAGCTAACACAATTGAAGATCAAAAAATAGATACAATAATATATAAGTAAATAAATACGAAAATGCTATGTAGGAATGGGAAAAGAACGAAATTAGCTACTGTATTAATTAAAATATTAAAATACTGTAACTAATTATGATGATAAAACTAGTTTTGTGGTGTACATAGTGAAATGAATCTGATCGTTCAAACTTAACTGTGATTAATTTGTTGAAAATATATTCATGTACCATATTATTTTCGAAATGACTGAGAATTTATCAATAGTGCTGTTAAAATCTTAAAATACTTCTGAAAAATCTTGTTTTTGTGACATTCCTTTTTTTCGATAGTTTTTCTATAAAGTGTGAAGTGTACACTTTTGAGATCGTGAGGTTATACATCATGAACACCGTGGTCTTTTTTGCATGGGTGACCAGTATTTGACAAAATGCACGAATTTGGTGCGGGGGCAATACAAACCTACCCAATAGTCTTTCCAAAATCATCTATCACTGGCGGCTCGTGCCCACGAAACAGGTGAAGTGCTGTTCAGTAAAAGATACGGGCACTTCACCTGTTTTGTGGGTACGAGCCGCCAGTGTCACCAGTGCCGCCAGTGTTTAAACTGTGTTAACCAACTCACCCAAATTTGTCCTGGTCAAAGTTCTTTTGCCCCCTCTCTTTTCTACGTGGAAGAATTTGATTTCAGTTATTTTGAGTGGGCTGTAACTGTTGACAGTGACTCCGCTGTGATAGTATAGGGCGGCAATTTTGCAGTCGCGCTTCGCAGTCAATGTGTTCTTCACTCTGAATACGGGTTCATCATCTCCCCAAATGAGCAGCTATCAATTGAACAAACAGACTATAGCAAACAGCTCACACAACTCTTAAAATAGTATCCTTAAGCGATGGCTCGAGCTGCGCAGCTCTAGCTGCAGGGCTAAAGCTATGCGTCTTTTGCACTGGCGCCTCGTACCCACGGAACAGGTGAAGTGCTGTACAGTAAAAGATACGGGCACTTCACCTGTTTCGTGGGCACAAGCCGCCAGTGGTCTTCAGCTGCGCGTCTCGAGCCAACACACTTCTAGACTTAGGCTATACTATACTTCACTTATATAGTCTGACCAAGCAAAGAAGATCCTCTTGCATGATGGGGAAATGACTCCAGCTTGGTCAATATTGATTTAAAAGTTATCAATTTGATCTCAAATTGTACGAATCTCAAATTGGAACGATTTGATCTACTATTAAGACCACATTTATAGTTGTTCAACAAATATTGACCAAGCTGGAGTTATTTTTCCATCTTGCCAGAGGATCTTCTTTGCTTGGTCGGACAATACCTGGTTTTTTCAAGCACACTCAAATTTGAGGGACCCAGAAGTTTACATTGTTTAACAGTTTATTTTACATTTTCTATAATTAGAAAAGATAATGTCAGTTGTTCATCAAAATTTGAGGATCCTTCAACTTCTATAGCTAGCCTATAAGGCACAGGCCACCATAGAATAATAGAGCTCTAGGATTCCAAGAATTCCTAGAGTTCCTAGGATTCTCGAGTACAAAGATTCTCTTTGCTCGTACTCACGAAACAGGTGAAGTGCTGTACAGTAGAAGATACGGGCACTTCACCTGTTTCGTGGGCACGAGCCGCTCGTGCTATAAGGCAGAAGAAGTTGGCTGGAGATTTGAGCAATGCGCTCTCTATTGCTAGTAATACAAACTAGTCTTGGACTTAATTGCATGTTTACGATTACCGAGACAGGCGAAAGTTTTAATAATTGAAAAAAATCAACATTAATTTGTGTTTAAATAAATTATTTCTAAACAATATTAAACTATACCCTATTAACGATCACTTGAGACGAAATAAACAAACTTTTTTGTTTTTTTAAGCTGATCGCTTCGTCTGTAAAGCTCCGTATCCTTGACGTCACAAAACGACACACTATTTCTATTTTCATATTATTTAAATTTCTAATGGCGCTGCTTGTTTTACCTGGCAACTCCTGACTTCAGTGGTTATTACGAAGCATGTATCCAACTTGCTCTTATCAAGTAAAAATCGTAAGAATCTATTTCCATCTAAATAATTATTTTGAAACACATACGGTAGAAACTCTTTTTCCATGTAATTTTCATAACGACTTTGACAGCGTCTGAAAACATAAACCAGTGTCTATAATTTTGATTGCCATTCACAAAAGCTATTTGAATAAAACTCCAGCTCGGACATTATCGGTTCAAAAATTATGAATAAAGTCTCAAATTCTAGAGCAGAATGTTTTCTACAATTTGAGACCAAATTTATAATTTTTGAATCAATATTGATTGAGCTGCATTCACTTTTTCATCGTGCCAGGATGTCTTCTTTGCTTGGATAGACTATAACCTAATTGGCATTATTGGCATATAGTACAAAAGTACAATCTGGTTGTTAATAGTGTTATTGGTATAGGCTGAGATATGTTATTGGCACTGACGGCTCGTGTCCACGAAACAGGTGAAGTGCCCGTATCTTATACTGTACAACACTTACTGTATACTGTATACTGGGCGGCTCGTGCCCACGTAACAGGTGAAGTGTTGTACAGTATAAGATACGGGCACTTCACCTGTTTCGTGGGCACGAGCCGCCAGTGGTTATTGGTGGAATTGATAGCTGATTTTTATCAATAGTAAGTATATTTTTTTGAGACTGCTGATAGTAGCAGATAAAGAATTTAGTCAAATGTGACTGTCCTTCAAGATTTCATTCATTTGATTCATAGTATTGATTATTTATTTATTCATTTACAGAAAATAATAAACTTATTGGCTAAAAACACAGACTAACGTCCAAAACGTCTTTATAACAAATTTTGATGAATAATAAGTTTTTAAGCTAGGTTATCTTTTTTTCACTTTTCAGTTAGTCGAAAAGAAATACCGTATTATAAAAAATTTGAATTTAGAGCGATAGGATGCACCAAATTAATTAGATTTAAATTTATTTGTATTGGAAAGATTTGTCAATCATCAGTTATGTTAAAGTGATGTATTTATAACTTGAGAATTCAATAATATGTCGCTTAGGGCCGGTTTCTCAAAAAACGTTTAACTGAAATTTTAGTTTAAACTATCAGCTGTCAGTGTATGGTCACTTTTATTAACTTGTGTTTCAATTGAGCCAGCTGATGGTTTAATCCAAAATTCAGATTAACTTTTTTGGAGAAACAGGCCCTTAGCCAGTATAAGAATCAAGTCGTAAAGGAGAGGCTCAAGGTGGAGCTTAGGTTTGGGGTTTTTACTATATTATATACAAATTGATTATTATATACTATATTGATATACAAATCATATGATATGATATACAGTAGATGTAGAACTATGTAGCACCAGCAGCCTAGCCCCAAGCCTCACCTTATTTGACATGTTCTTATCCCTATAGATTCTGAAGTTTCAAAAAATTTTAATTAGGTTATAATAACCTACTAAAACTAAAGATAAACTTTTCAATTTGGAACAGTTGGTTTCCAATGCCGTTTCCCTTGGAAAACGGTTGACAACATACTGATAAAATATTTCCTTTTTACTACTGAAAATTTTATTTTCATACTGAGCAAATTTTCAAAATATTTATGTTAAATCTGATTCTATTATTTGAGAGTTTGACAAAAGTATGGTGGCTTGCGGAAAATGTTTTTATTTTATCTCCCACCCACAAAAATAGTAACCATTCTTGGTCTAAACAGATTAGATTAGTTTTTGTACAAAAAACTGAAAAAATGAGAAGCATGATGGTGGATCAGTGCCCGCTCGAGCTCGAAATCTATATACTTTATCAGGGAGACTTGAATAAGTTGGTGTCAAGAGACTGACAAACTATTACTACGAATTATAGATGTACGAATAAATTATTATTAAGTTTTACCAAGGTGAAAGCTACAGTAGTGGCCATGTTTGAGGATTTTTTTATAGTTTATGCAGAATTGTGGGTCCATTCCATCATTTACCTCATCTTAAACTCAAGAAACATGTAGCCCAAATCCTTCTTGATTGGCTCGTTTCTTAAAATTACAAATATCTAGATTCACAAAATTATTTTTAATCATTTCTTGAAACTCAAATTCGATTCTAAAGTAACAACTATGATTGACAAAATATGGCCAGGTACTGATGATTCTATAGTGACCACATAATGTTCTATTCTCATCGACAATTCGATTTTTCAAGCTGATTGTTGCAATCATTCAACTAAGCTAATTTTGCATTCCAGAACATGATTATAACGCCAGAAATAATAAAAGGTTATATTATTATGATTTAAATTGGTAATGCATTGTTGTTGTTTCCAAGCCACTAGAAATAGTGAGGTTAAACCAGGTTAAATAGATAGTGTGATGTTATTTTTCTCTGTAACCTATTTGGAACAGTCTTAGGGCCGGTTTCTCTAAATACGTTTAACTGAAATTTTAGTTCAAACTATCAGCTGTCAGTGTATGGTCACTTTTATTAACTTGTGTTTTAATTGAGCCAGCTGATGGTTTAATCCAATATTCAGATTAACGTTTTTGGAGAAACCGGTACTTGGGCTGCTATTACACGATAATAGTTCTATGTCATATATCTATTATCAAAGATATTATAATATGTTCTCTATAGGAGAACATATGACATAGAATATGATCATTTATAATATTTGGTTCATTACACGGTAATATTTCATCATTACAGATGTTTGATAACAGAAATATGTCACAGAACTATTATCGTGTAATACCCACCTTAGGGGAACACAAATTCAAATTACATTAACTTTTACAACACTATCTACAACTTGTGCAACAATATCATTCTACTGGGTGGCAACTACCAGATTATTCACATTTTTTTGCTCTTGTAGTGGCCAGTCTGCTTTTTCGCCAAAATATCGGCTAGAAACCTTCTAAATGTCATCCATCTAGGCATCTAGATTATTATTAGCGTATGGCTTTATTTGGTGGGGAGACCAAAAGGTAATTCCACCTCGCCAACATAACCATGTTTCGCCAAAAGGAAACATGATAAAAGTATTGATTATCTTCACTGTAATTTAGATTTCGGGAAGTCCTTCACAATTTAGAAAGTCCGAGAGCACTAAAACACAGGTCAAAACACTAATCCAAGACTGGAAAATTTGGAATTTAAGAAAACTTTAGAGCACAAAATTTTTACGTGTTATAATAATTGATTATAACATCAGGAATATAGAGAAATACAGGGAATAATTGATTATAACACCAGGAATATAGGGAATAATAGGGAAATTTACAAACTTCCTAGTCATCATACAACAATTATAGGCTACATGTCTTCCTACTGAACCGTCTGAGAGAAAACTGATCGTCTTACTGAAATCACGTAGTTGAGTGAAATGGTGTGACTCTTAAAAATCTCTAAGGATGCTCTGCGAGCTCCTACTCTAACTTTTTAGGCGCTAAATTGCATTAACTAAGCCTCTAGCAGGTTTAGAGTCATTTGGAGGCATCAAATCCGTGTTTTAGAGAAGAGACCATTCAAGTCTCTAGCAGGCCAAGCCTCTAGCAGGTTTAGAGTCATTTGGAGGCATCAAATCCGTGTTTTAGAGAAGAGACCATTCAAGTGAACACTACTGGTACTTTTCCCTTATATTAGTAAACATACGCTAACCAATCATGAAGATAAATAAATCATATCTTACAAAGGATTCGTGGTACCGGAAATCCGGTCTTCCAACTGGAATGAGTGCATGAACTCCAGTGTTTTCCCTTCTTTTGAAATGAGAGTTTTGAAAAGAATTTTTCCAGCTGAATACGAGTAGCCGGCTTTGGCATTTATTAAACTGAAAATTAGTTATGTGCTTCAGAACACTGTAAATTCAACAAGAAGGTTCAGTAGAATTTGACGTTTTAGTAATAAATCCAGAACTATAGTCTATTCACAATCAATTGAGACGAAATAATAAAATTTTTTGCGTATGTGTGAGTGTAATGGTAAGTCTTCTTCTATATGCGAAACGGTCGGCCGCAGTCGAACAGCTGATTCTTGTCTGGAGCTGTGATTGGCTACCTTCCGACTTGTCCTGTCTGAAGACTCTTGTCTTGAGTTGTGATTGGCTACAGCTGTTGGACTGTGGCTGACCGTTTCGCATAGAAGAAGACCTACTATTACACGCACACACACACACAAAAAGTTTGTTTATTTCGTCTCAAGTGATCGTGAATAGACTATTAATAGCTCTAGATTTATTACCAAATCGTCAAATTCTACTGAAATTCCACTGAAAACTTGACAAATTTAGAGCTAACAAACTTGATTTCCATCATTACAACCCTTTTCATCCATGGGGTGCCTGGGGGGAGGGGTTTTTTTGCCAAACTTTGAGAGGGGGCCCAAAAGTAGTATATTTTGATGTACGCATAGGATTGAGACCCACACCATTGGATTCAGCACAAAAAGTCTATCTTAGTATTATTTTATTGATACAGACTTTCAGAATTTAAAAACCCCATCTTCCATTTAACTTTTTAAACAACCCAATGTGATTAATATTAATCAATTTTCAATAAATCTTTGGTTAATACATTTCATGGTATTTTTATTCCATAAACTAAAATGATAATCGATCTTCTGACTCCTGGTGATCAATATGTAAATGGTATAAAAGTAAAGTAAATGGTGTAAAAGTAAAGATAAAAGTAAATGGTATCTAACTTACTCGGCAGCCTTGATTGGTGGCGGTTTCGAATTTCCACCTTGGAAAAGCAATTTTCCCTCTGCAACAAGTTCAATCGATTTCGATAATTTATTCTTCATTCTCTTTCATATTGGCAATTTTGTTGGAAGATTCATAATTATGAAAGATTGGATTATGGTTGAGAACACTTGATGCAATAATATTCGCTCTCAAAGACAGCTCCAGACTGTCCTGACAGAGCTGAACAATGCTCAGTGAGCATTATAACAGTTAATCATTAACCGCCTTCAGTTTTGCACCAGCTATAGCCCTACATGAATCATTAATACTTATGTTAAAGCCTATTAAGATTCTTTTTGATGAGATATTCATTTCTTAACAACAATATCTTTTTTGCCAGTATTAGTTCCAATCATGCATTCAAAAGCTTACAAATAGTTATCAAGAGAATGAAACTATTTTCAATTTTTGGAGAAGTTTAAGTATTTTCCAGGAGATTTCTATTAAAATAAAATTGATTAATAAGTGAATATGTTCAAGTTCGTATGTAATCCCATGACAGAATGCAAATATTTGGCAAAAGTATGGTGGCTATAGAGAAACATGTTATCTGAAAAAATTGTATGGATTGTTTCACATGATCACATCTCTTTGGCCACACTGGGAGTGAGTCATAGCTCAGTTAAACCAGTTATTGCTCAGTTAAACCAGTTATTGCTCAGTTAAACCAGTTATTGCTCAGTTAAACCAGTTATTGCTCAGTTAAACCAGTTATTGCTCAGTTAAACCAGTAACAATTATCTCACTCACCGTATTTGACTATTGGATTGCCATTACTTAGCTCACGGTATGTGATGACCACAAACTTGATTTCTTTTTCTCCAGTCTGTCCATCACCATCTCCAGCAAACAGGTATGTTCCGTCGTAATACGAGAAGCCAATTTTTCTCACCAACCCCGGATTACCGACATTCAACTTGAACTGATGCTGTACCCTTAACATTTTTGTCTGTAAAACAGATGATAGATGTAGAACAAATTTTAACAAAAAAGTGTATTTCTGTAGCCAAAAAGTAAGACAACTCCGTCTATCTCTTTCACAAGAGATATAACCTACTCACAGCTGATGTAAAGTCTTTGATTAAAAAAAATTATAGTTTGGGCTCATCTATCAAGAGACAACTATGATTGACAACATCAGCTGTCAGCTGAACGAAACCGCCCAACTTTTTGGAGTCGGATATACTTTCTGAGCTAAAAGAGAGAGGCAAAAACTGTTCATCAGGTGGAATTCGTAGTAAGAGTTTGAATTTAGAAGATGAGAATGAAAATGAAGATGTCACTGGAGTTTATATTTTTACTAGCCGGCAGGCTCGCTTCACTCGCATTCTCCACCTAGCCAGGTGGCTCCGCCCCCTGGACCCCCTGGACGGTATCGGCAGTGGAAGCTGTTACAAACAGGCTCGCTCAGCTCGCCTGCAAATTCCGTTCAGAAGGGATTCCAAATTTACTGAACAATGCATTTCTAGATCTAATCTGGACCTGTTCACCAAATTTCAACATTTTTTGCCGATTTGTTCTCGAAAAATCAAAGAAAAACTCAGAAAATTTCTAACAATAGTAAAACGCAAATATTGAGCGTAACCTTGGGAAGTATACAAGAGATAGTTTGAAACTTGATTCAATATCTTCTAAACTAGTTCATGTATAATCTTGCTGAATCATGAATTTACAGTAAGGATTAGTCGTATCAAGGCGGAAGATATGCAACCCGCAACACATCTACAATTTTGAAAACCTGATTACTGGCGTAACTCTTGAACGGATTTCGAAAATTTTTCAACACAACATTCCTAGGCCTTATCTGAACCTACCCACCAAACATCAACATTTTCTACCGATTGGCTCTCGAAAAAATTAAGAAAACGCTGAAAAACTATAGAAAAACTCGAATATTTGGCGCATCATTATGAAGTATCGAAAATCCTTTCTTAGCGCGCGTCTAAACGTCCAACTAAACATGCCTGCGGAAATTGAACGCATTCGGTTCAGTGGAATTTTAGTTCTGGTGATGAATGAATGAATCAGTGCCATTTCGCTTTTATATATAGAGATTATTCAATAAATGTCATCTTTATCTTCATTTTCAACTTCTCTTAGGAATTCCTCTTTGGAATGTGCGAGGGAAGTCGTTTGAAGGGGACAAAGTTCATGGGTGAATTTTTGAAAATCTCTAGGAAAATCTTTGCAAAGTATAATTTCCCATTTTGGTAAGAAACTCATTGGAATACAGGCGTAACGCTAATGAATACGATATAACTAAAATCGGTTTATTTTTCAGTTGAACGCAATCAATCCAAAAAATAATTGCAAAATGTTTTAGAATCTCGATTCACTAGGAATTCTGAGTTGAGATTGTTTTGGTTTTTAAGGCGCAATCTTACCCCTCGACTATCGGTGCAGGTCCAAGTGTCTATAGTACTCGTGGTTGTAAAGTATTCTTTAAAAACATCGATCGCCCTGTTGTGCCAGCGTGCTTTGGTTTGATACAAAGGTTTAGATTCAGCCGCATTCTTGCTGCATCTTTGGACAGAAAAATACAATTTTTTATAGCTACAAAGTGGATAAATGTGTATTGATCAATTGAAAAACCACGAACAATGTATGAAGCAAAGCCAAGAAACGCCTGCTTTTTAATTGAATTCTATTGTTGGCTGAAAACCACCTTACACTCTGTCGACCAATCACAAGCCAGTTTCCGATAAAAACTAGTGTTTTCACCGAATTATTGTAGTTTTTCAAATTTTACTCTGGCAGTAGGTCGGTGTTAGATCATGGGTAGTTTGAGTTCTATTTCATTATATTCATCGTATAAAAAATAGAATTAAAGAATAAATTAATTAATATGGGAGTGAGAAATCATATTTTCATCTCATTTCATACAGCATGAAACTATTGAAGTCTAGTACTGGCCCAAGTTACACGATAAAAGTAAAACTAAGTCCAAGTTAGTTATAAATAAATTCTTCAAATACTAACTTGATAGAATCCAACCAGCCTGAATACATAAATATTATATTAGTACAAAATCCTCAATAGTAAATCAGCATTTTTTGTGAATGATACACCATCCATCATTTTCTTGCTAGCAGCCATTTTCTAAGACAGAACTCACGAAACACTGTCACCCAATAAGAAAAGAGCAGGCGGGGCATGAAGGCGTGTCCAAGTCAAATCTGAAACATCACCCGTCAACTGCTGCCATCTACTGTTTGAATTTGGAAACTTTTCTAACTGATGTTCTCGGCCATTTTGATCGTAGGTGGAGCTTGCAGGCGTGTCCAATGGAAGTTGAAGCAAGTCACCCTATTGCTACTGCAATCTTCTGGCTGAATTCGGAACTATTTTGAATTTTATTAAAAAAAGTTGTGTAGAGCAGTGAAAATGGCTGAGATCTTCAATTTGCTTGTTATTGAGTTTCCGATTTTTTTGTTAAAACATACTTATTTCCAGTGAAATGAAATATTTATGATGATACCCAATATTTTTTTGTGAAAAATTTATTATTCTCTCCCTTATGTGCTTTCAAGCAAACTTATAAAATAAATTAATCAATAACTGAAATTCCAATATTTTAAATGATAAAGTACAGTACGATGTAGAAGTTTTTCTCAATGTTGATGGTCTTCAGCTATTTTCTATTATTTCCTGTAGGCTCAATTGCTTACCACGTATCCAATACATAAAAATATGAAAATATTAAAATAAGCAAGTCCCTATAGCCAATCCTTTTTGCCACACCACATGCAACATTGTGATTGCTAATGAGAAAAATGTGGAGATGCAAGGCAGCTAGAATTTAGTTTGGCTTTTAATATATTACAATATGTTAGATTGCATTTGTTTGGTAATGCATACCAAAAAGTCGCACAGAGCGCAAAAAACCACGCGAGGGCCCTGCCAATAGCCATCTCCTCCACTGATTTTACTGATACGGAAATAATCTTCTCAAGTAGAAAATTATGAATAATGAAAAAATATATTTTATTATGACGTAAGACCTTGAACTACTAGTAAATTGAGTTCAGGGCATTTGTACGAGAATGGGATATTCTTAAAAATAAATTTATGAATATGGTTTTATTTAGTAGTTCAGTATTCTTCAGTACAGGCGTTAGCAATTTTCTCACGGAAATTGACAATAAATACATCACTGTATGCCTGAGACATACACTATCGATATGAATCGCATAAAGGCTTGTCAAGGATAATATGAAAGCTTAGATAGGCAAAATGGTCATCTTGTAGAGCAGAAATTCTGATAGCTGCAAACAAAAATTAACTTTTGTAAAATTAAAATTAAATAATATTGTATGACAATCGCGAGTGCGATTATTCTTGTCTTAACTCATTTTAATGCTGATGAAATGAAAATATCCTTTATTAGGCGGAGTTAGGACTAGGAAGTCCTTTCTACCACTCAACCTTATGATTTTAGAGAAACGTTTTCTCTACTTGGTGAAAGAAACCAGCCTGACAAGTATTGCACATTCCTCCTGAAACACTCTGTATATTTTCATGATACTGTTTCATGGTACTCACGTGACAATGGTATCACGATCGCCAATTGATTTCTGCCATTTTGTGTCGATTACAATAATTATTTCGCCCTTTGGCTTTGTTGCATATAATATGGATATCGTGTAGAATCCACGTTGTGGAAGGTTATAATCAATGGATTTTGTATAAGCGAACATCTCTCTGAAAGTGAACATTACTTTTTCAATTGTGTCACTTATTACTTTATGGGCCGGTTGCACGTACGTTCGGTTAGTTTAATCACCGTTATTTCACCGTGTCAAAGTGGAAAAACGTTCAAATGAATAAAGTATTGAAATAGTAGCAAAATATTCAAATGTACTTATTCAAAATAGATATAAGAATCAATAATTATCTCATTATTGTATAAATTATGTATTTATTAAAACAGAAACATGATCTGGAAATTGCATGCTGATACAACTCAATTGTTGTCAGGTTGGTAGTACCACAAAAATCTAAAACCTTCAGCTGCTATTGTTTTCAGATATTGAAAATTTAATCATCAGCTGATGGTTATGTTAAAATTTTTAACACCTTTAATTCTGACCGATTAGTTTAGTACTGTGAAATTAGTATTCAATTCTACGAGTTGAAACAGCTACTGACCGGTTCAATTTGAAAATACCGCCATTGTAATTTTCCATTACCTCATTGATATCATTGACTCAATGATAATAAATCTAAACTTGATTCATCAATTAAAAGGTTAGTAATATTTTAACGCAATAAAATTTAATGTAAATGATGTGTCATCGAGTTTTGTAAATGAAACTATTGAAACTCAAGGCTTTTTAATAATTTATATGTTTCTATTCTCTATTTAAATTAAGTTAGTTTGCCGTTGCTACAAGATGTCGTTATCCAGGATAATCACGGCTTTAAAACTTAACGAAGTTACAAACAACCAGCCCTATCTGCGATATCCGCTTTTGATCCTGATTTAGAGTGTCTGTCTGCGTTTCAGTCAGTTTCAGATTGTTTCTCCTGCAGAAATATTGTATTCTGACCACTGGCGGCTCGTGCCCACGAAACAGGTGTAGTGCCCGAATCTTTTACTGTACAGCACTTCACCTGTTTCGTGAGCACGAGCCGCCAGTGTTATTCTCTACAAGATTAGTTGATTTGGAATTGTAGTCAACATTAACAATAAAATATCCCAGTTATAATCATTCAAAGTGAGGTGTAGTCGTTTAGTTTGAGCAAGTAAAGAAAACATTCTGGCAAGATAAGAGAATGACTCCAGCTCGGTCAATTTTGGTTTGAAAATTATATATTGGGTTCCAAATTGTAGATCAATATCTTCAATTTGATACTAAAATTGTAGTTTTTGAACCAATATTGATCGAGCTGGAGTGATTTTCCCATCTAAATAATAGAACTTCAGCTACTGCAAATATTGACTAAAAAGTCCTGTGAACACAGTTTCATTTGTAGGTACAGTTTCAGTCAGAGAATTTCCTTCTACTATCTAGTTATCCGGGGCCGTCGCGTGGGCGAGGCGACAGAGGCGATCGCCTTGGGCGCCGTGGCCTGGGGGGCGCCTCGGCATTGTAAATTTTTCTCTCCATTTTTAGATTTGAACAACTTGTAACGAACAACTTGACGAATAAGCAATCGTCGCATCAACTTCCTGCCTCTCCTATAGGTGTTGAATTGTTTTGCACAATTCCGATGTCTCGTTCTGTGATTAATTATATAAATTTTTTTTATTTGGAGAAACCACCTCCATCTATTAAAATTACAAATCTATGATTTCATATCCAGTTATACCCTCAATTGTTGGAATATCGTGTCTTTTTAACATATTTCCTAATTATTTCAATAACTGTTGAAGTTACAAACTTCTATTGAATTCCACAGCTAATTTTACATAGGATTTGATCACCGTAGGACCCAAGTAAAGCCTCTAAAAATTTGAAAAATTGATATTTTTTTTTAATGTCAATTTTCCGCCATTGTTATCTCGGCGATAACTAAGCGTTTTTGGGGGTGAGTCACATGGAACTTTTTTCTCCAATAATTGGTGTAAGGAATCTGCCTGAGAAGTATTGCTCATTTCTCCTAGGACATTCTGTATATTTAATGAATAAATCCAATTGAAAATTATAGATTTTAATTACAAAAAAATGATAAGGTTTTAAACCCTAGATTTTCTAAATACACGACTTTTTAGTTACATTTTTCCAAAATTTCCCCTAACCACCCGGAAGGTTCCCCACATAATCCTCTTTGCCAATCCTGGATCCGCCACTACTCACATTCGAACATGAACATAGTACCGGTATGTGAGCTGTAGTAGACAGAATGGTGGAGGACATTCAAACTTAGTGATAGTTTGGGGGGGGGCGCAGCGTTGGTTCTTGCCTCGGGGCGCTATAATCCACGCGACGGCCCTGTAGTTATCCGATCTATTAGCGGCTATACTACACCCAAATGCGATTTTTTTTCGAAATGTCGTTACAAATTCAGTGGTTCAGTCGCCATCTTGGCAGAAGAGTTTCTCCCTGCAATCATTTATCTGTACAGTACAGTCTGTCCAAGCAAAGAAGACCCTCTGGCAAGATGAGAAAATGACTTCAGCTCAGTCAATATTGGTTCAAGTATGATTGATTTGGACTTAATCATAGTAAACATTCTGATCTAAAATTTGAGACCAAATCAATATTTTTTGAACCAATATTTACCGAGCTGGAGTCATTTTCTCATCTTGCCAGAGGGTCTTCTTTGGTTGGACAGACTATACCTATGTTCCATTTTGTTCCAATTGTCACTAGAAGCTCAAACACTGGCGGCTTGTGCCCACGAATCAGGTGAAGTGCCCGTATCTTCAACTGTACAGCACTTCACCTGTTTAGTGGGCACAAGCCGCCAGTGAGCTCAAGTTCATACATAATGCAACATTTCAGAGTATTAGACTTTATAGTGACTTATAGTCCAGTCAATATAACCTGTCCACACGGGTGCATGATATATGCCCTAATTTTTTACCTCAGGGATTTGTTTATACTAGTTAGCAGGTTAACATACTCAAAGCCCCCGGACCTGGAGGTGAGCATATGGCGGAATGGGGGGGTAGAAGATACAATTTTTTCAGTTTTTCGCATAAAACTCGAAAATGGTTAATCCTAGAAAAAAGCTGACACTATATAGACTACTATACACTTGAATATAGTTATCTCTTCGTATGTATATTTTAGCATCAAAATATTGACAAAAACCACCTGTAGCTGAATTTGGAGGAATTCCATTATTGGAAAAGTGATTGTTAAACTTCCAAAAATGGGTAAAATATCAATATTGATATGTTATTTTGACTCTACTTCTCATGCTCGACAACTTTTAGGGTGAGGTGGTAGTGGATTTATTGTTACTTTATGAGTTACATCACATTTAAAAGCACTTAGGACAATTTTTTGGGATTTTTCATAAAAAATGGGAGTTTTGATCAAATGTAAAAACTTTTCTATTCGGCCGATTTCGTAATCTTTTTCTTAATCGACGCAGATTTTAGTCCTCTTCAATTCTAGGATAAAATGTTTTCTGGTTTTATACGAAATTATACCTTCTTACCCCCCTTCCGACCTATGCTCACCCCCAGATCCGGGGACTTTTAGTATGTTAACCTCCTAACTAGTATAAACAAATCCCCGAGGTTAAAAATTTGGGCATATTTCATGCACTCTATAATGCTTTATTGACTGGACTATTAACTGATTAATTGTATGGATACCAAGTATAATATTCTGTTTTAAGCCTACTCACACTGGGTAGATTTCTCCCAACTTATTCACTGGTTTTGTACCACTCTTCCAAATTCCTCCATTGGTTTCTGGCTTCAATAGATATCTTCCCTCTGAAATCGCAATAATTATTCGAATCAGAAGATGAGAGAAATACTATAGAATTTTTTATAATTAGAAGAAGAGACTACTATAGCTGACGTCAGAATGGTGAGGCGGTTTCGTCTACTCCTTCTGCGCTCCAGTAGCCAACTGAATGCTGTTCGACAGCGGCCGACCGTCGATCATCTCGCATAAAGAAAAACAGACCTTTAAAGCCAGCTCCATACATGCGTTATTTGGCAAATACCGAACATCTAGTCGCCGAATCACGACTAGTGTGGATCGGAGTGTTCGCTATTTGGCAAATAGCAAACACGAATGTTTGTGTGTTCCGTCCATTGCCGGTCTTTTGGACACATCAAAGTAGACGGTAAATAGCAAACTTATTGCCCATCCAAACATTCGCCTTAATGTTTAGTTCATTTTGTTGTTTGTTGTTGTTACATGTAGATTGAGGTTAAGTTAATAGAGGAAAAAGTTTCTTGATACATGTTAATTTAATACATAATTTTTTAGACTTGATTAATATTATATCACAGTCTGTGCATGATTTTTAAGTAATATAATCAATTTTGATACTATGAAATTCAATTCAATTTCATTCAAATGTAGTGAAAACTAGTGGATGTCCAGCCGGGTTCAGGTTACTGAATTTTAAACTCGATTCTTCAAATGTTTTAAAAATTCCTACAAATATTAGTCTAATCATTCCAAGACTAAAGTTGAAATTCGTACCGTAGTTAGAATTTTGAAAGTTGAAATTGTGAACAACATTTTGACATTATTGACCTTGACAATGTCAACTATTCGGTTGACGTTTTGCTATTCTCAGTACGAATAAGTGCTCGGAAAACCACACATGTGTGGAGATGTGTGCTCGTTAGTTGGCAAATAGCAAGCAAAATAGTTAGGCAATAGGCCAAATGTTCGGTATTTGCCAAATTAATTACGCATGTATGGAGCCGCCTTTACACGCACACACATACAAAAATTTTGTTCATTTAATGATCGTGAACAGGTTATAGATTGAAAGTGATAGAAAATTAATGTGATGTGTGTATCACATCATATGATGCTAAGTTTCATTCAATCTATTGAAAATTATAAAGTAAGCAAATTTATTTGGATACTGACGATAGTTGACAAACTGGTCTCTCTCATTGAGATGGCTTGTCTCGGTGATCCTGAGCAGTGGTTGGCCGTCATCCTGAGCTTGGATCCAGACACTGTCACTCAGCAAATGCTTGATTGATCCAATTTCATAAGGAGCATCTTTGCGCAGCGAAAGCTCACGTCTTACTCTTCGAAATTTCCATTCCTGTTGAATTTTTAGCACAAAGTAAATAGTAGAGCTCCCAAAAAATAATTATCGGGTAATCGAAGCCACCTTCCTTCCAAGGTGCATAGAATATATACTATTATTCTATCCACTATTCGGTACACCTTGCCTTCACTGGCGGCTCGTGCCCATGAATCAGGTGAAGTGCTGTACAGTAAAAGATACGGGAACTTCACCTATTTCGTGGGTAGGAGCCGCCAGTGCTTGCCTTTCTTCTACCTTTTTGAATTATATATTCATACCAGCCGGCAGGCAGGCTTGCTTCGCTCGCCTTCTCCGCCTTGCCAGGGGGCTTCACCCCCTGGACCCCCGACAGTATCAGCAGTGTCAGTGGGTCAAACACGCTCGCTTCGCTCGCCTGCAAAATCCATTTGAATGGACCTCCTTTGATCATTATTATATCAATTAGAAGGGTTCTTCTGGGTAATCGTTCTGAATTAGTTGTTCTATTACCTCAGCTCATACTGGGTACATGATTCGAACATATTTAGTTCAGTAGTTTCCGTGAAAACAAAAAAATGGTGCAGATTCCAAACATAACATTGGAAAGCCGTGTAGCAGGCGTAACCTCGGAAGGGTTCCGAAATTTATTGAACACAGCATTTCAAGACCTAATGTGTACCTGTTTACCAAATTTCAACATTTTCTGCCAATTGGTTTTTTAAAAATCTAAGAAAAACACCGAAATTCCTTGGGAAGTATATCGGACGTAGTTTCAAACTTGATGCAATATCTTCCAAATTATTTAATCTATAATCTCGCTGAACATTGAATTTACAGTAAGGATTGGTCGTATCAAGGCGGAAGATATGCAACCCGTGATACATCTAAAATTTTGAAAAACTGGTTACCTGCGTAATCCCAAAAGGATTTCAAAAATTTTTGAGACAAATTTTTAAGACCTATAAGACGAACCTCTCCACAAAATTTTACCATTTCGGCCAATTGGTTCTCGAAAAATCTGAGAAAACGCAGAGCAACTATTAGAAAAATCCAAATATTGAGCGTATCCTTGAAAAGTTTCAAATATCTGAGTGCGCGTCCAAACGTCTACCTGACCATGCCTGCCAAATCTGAACGCATTCTGTTCAGTGTTATTTCTAGTGATGAATGAATAAATGAAGTACAGTCAGTGCCATTTCGCTTCCATAGATTGGAATTTTGCATTTGGTGTGTGTTTTAATAGATTGAAATTGAAGGTATGGTCGAGGTCTTTTTTTATATTCCATGTCGTTCGCATTATATCCAGGTGTGCCACTCTATGAGATTCACCCTGTACAGTCTCTATATTAAACTATGCGAATGTCTTGTATCAAAGAGTTTCCTTCAATTTATTCAATTCAATTTATAATATGCATCCTGAACATCAGACAGAGGATGAGTAAAAAAGAGCAACCTTAGGAAATGCTCTCAATACAATATTGCCTTCCTGTATCAATATTGATTCCTGTGTATCAATTGATTGTGAACTGAAGGATTTCATCAGATTTAGTCTTATAATAGTACAATAGAATAATAATGATAATAATTCTATGATATTATCATGTTGATGAATGATCCAAAATTTTTTTTTTAATGAACTATGAATAAAAATGAGTAACTTACAGATCCTGAGTCTGAGCGCTTTATGCATGTCCAAACTTTTTCATCAAGTACTTGACGAAAGTACTTGTTAAATTCAGCTTCAGTCTTTACCGGATTAACACAAACATTCCCTTCTTTTATTTGAACTTTTGGCAGAATTCTTCTTGAGCTGCTGGCACCAGGCTTCTCCAATTCACAACTTGAAAACATGAGAAATCGGAGTTAATGAATAAAATTTTTCAACAGCTAATGGTAGTTCTATATGATTGATACACTGGCGGCTCGTGTATAGGAGCGGTAGTAAAACATAGGAACACTTCACCTGTTTCGTGGGCACGAGCCGCCAGTGGATTGATACAAGGTAATTCACTGGGATTAGATTGGACGTTTTGAAAATACAAAAAATAATCTAATATTTGATTGGAAAATTTGTTACTAAAAGAATACTTTTTCTATCCGTGTCTATTCTGATTTTCATATTTATCTAGTATTAATGACTGCACTAATAATAATAATAATAATAATAATAATAATAATAATAATAATAATAATAATAATAATAATAATAATAATAATAATAATAATAATAATAATAATAATAATAATAATAATAGTAATAATAATAATAATAATAATAATAATAATAATAAAATTATAACATGCAATAGCATGTAATATAATTTGAGTAGTTTAAGTAACTTATACCTGGCATTTGCCTGTATCATTGTAACCATGTTGAATGTGAATAAATAAATAATAATAATAATAATACTGCACTTACTGGACAAGATCCGTGGGATCGCCTGATGTTTGAAGCTGTGAATCACCGTATTCCAAAACATAGCGGCTACTGCTGCTTATAGGTAGGATAGCTGTTGTAGCGCCCGGCAAAAGAATCGTATCCTGAGTTGCAAATCCCCATCTTGATTCAGGCGCTGCCACATCTACTGTGTCATCTCCCGACTTCTTCAAAGAAAATTTCCTATCAGACAGCAAAAACTCTTATAAGAGGTTGTAGAGGATGGAATTTTGAAGAAAAAGTTTGCGAATAATTTTTGTATTGAAATAGCACCTGCTGAAAAACCCACGGGTTTAGCAGGACCAAAAAATGTAATAATTTATTTCAAATAAAATTGATTGAATGGTCGTGATTGTGTAAAACTTACCCAAATCTCAAAATTGCGACTAAACACTGATTTTTAATGAATATGTGCGAGATTTTATTGATTTTGTCTCCTTTTGACTGTTTTTCTAAGATTTGATCAAGTTTTACACAATCACAGACATTCAACTTTTTCTTCAGAATTTGATTCTCTACAATTTCCATTAAACGAAAAAACTAATTTATGGTTTCATATTCAGTTACAGGCCTTAATTGTTAAAGAATTGCGATTTTTAGCATACTGTATTTTCCCGATAATCTATCTAAATAACAACTCAAGTTCAAGTTACAAACTTCTGACTGGTTTCATTGAACTTTTCAAAAAATGATGTTTAACCGGATATCATGATTACTTCTGTATCTTCATGTAACTATAAAAAATGTTCCATTCATTTATTTTTTTGTATCTTCTTACTTTTGTATCATGAAACCCACAAGAAATGTTTCATTTTTTATTTAATGTAAATTTTTCGCCATTGTTATCTCTTTAACAAATTGTTTTTCGGGGTATGTCCTATTGTTTCTGGGGGTAAGTTTATCTCTACTTGGTGTGAGGAATCAGCCTGAGAAGTATTGCATACTCCACTTTGCACAATAGCGTAACAGGAATTAAAAAGTATACCTACGTATTGAACAAAACTGAAACAGTACCGTGAAAGTTGAAAATGAAAATACATACTGTACTATAGATAAATGAAACATTTCTCAGTGATTTACCGATTGTAAAACTGTATTTTATTTGTTTGGTTTGAAGCACATAAAAAAAAATTATAAATTTTCCACAAAAAATTGGAAATCATCATGAATCTTACATTTTACTGGAAATATACATGTTTCGACAAGAACTGATCTTAATCAAGTTCAAGATTGCAGCCATTTTTTCACAAAACTATTCCCAGCTCTATTCACAAAACATTCGATACAGTTCCAAAAATTCAGCCAGTCTTCCATTGTACACGCCTCCAAGCTCTTATTGGCTGGCGACATGAATACGATAAGTTCCCTAATTCGACCAGTAGATGGCAGCAGTTGTCGGGTGATGTTTCAGATTTGACTTGGACACGCCTTCAAGCCCCGCCTGCTCTTTTCTTATTGGCTGACAGTGTTTCGTGAGTTCTACCTTAGAAAATGGCTGCTAGCAAGAAAATGGTAGTTAATATAGCATTCGCACTATTTACTGATTCACACTATTTACACCATTCACTATTCAACAAATTACACTAATATGAATTATTATTCATTTACTGAAGTTAGTCCATGTTATACGTTATTATAATATTTCCTCAATCTCAGGGCTACTTTTATCACTGTTTATTAATTGATATGATTGTGAAATATGTACAGTTATTATAATACTATAGTATTAGTATCGGTATTAATATAGTACTTGAATTTATAACTCTAGTCTTTCCAAGCAAAGAAGACATTCTAGTAAGATGACAAAATTACTCCAGCTCGATAAATATTGGTTCAAATCTCGTCTTAAATTGTAGGAGACATTCTTATCTACAATGTGGTACCAAATTTATAATTTTTGAACCAATATTGACCGAGCTGGAGTCATTTTCTCATCTTGCCATAATGTCTTCTTTGCTTGGACAGACTAAACGCTTGGTTCCATTCTGCATTAATAAAATCTCTGATTATTTTTAAAGAGGTTCCCGTGATTTGTTACCCCAAAACACTTGGGCCACCTATAAGCTGGGTACCTGGGTACCCAGGGCTGGGTAAGCTGGGTACTGGGCTATAAGATGGGTACCTTCTTCAACATGAATATATATGTTTCATCATCTTCAAATATTGAAAAATCCAATTATTTTATTTTTTGTATTTCTTACATGTGCAATTGTGCATGACTATCATGAACTTATTGAAATAAAAACAAATAGAAGTGACTCACCTGAAATTGTCGAGTATTGATTGTGAAGGTTCATCTCTCTCTTCAAACTCAACAGGACAAACTGTGAATAGGAAAAAACCACGGACAAACATTTCAAACGTTTTTTCAAATTGTACCTTTATAGTCTGTCCAAGCAAATAAGACATTCTGGTAAGATGAGAAAATAACTCCAACTCTGTCAATATTGGTTCAAAAATTATTGATTTGGTCTCAATCTTAGGAAACATTCTGATCTACAATTTGAGACCAAATAAATATACTTTGGAACAAAATTGACCGAGCTGGAGTCATTTTCCTATCTGCCAGAATGTCTGCTTTATTGCTTTATAGTCTAATGCCCAGTTTTTCCAAGAACACTCAAATTCGAGGGACCCTCAAGTTTACTACACTTTACTACATTTCCTATACTTATCATAGAAAATGTCAGCTGTTCATCACAATTTGAGGGTCCCTCAACTTTGAGTGTGTTTGGAAAAACCGGGCATTAATCTATTATATTGTACTATTAGCTCTTATTGCACCTGTAGCCTACCGCAGTTGATTATTTCCAATTCTACTAATATAAAATTACAGTATATCCTTTGAGAGAGTGTCTTTATTGATAGGAAAGTCGCTTTAAATCAATGTGTTTGTATCAAAGTTCACGAAGCCATTGCACTCCGTCTAGTCTTGTCTGCTCGACTATAAATGATAGTTGGATGCACTGGCGGCTCGTACCCATAAAACAGGTGAAGTGCCCGTATCTTTTACTGTACAGCACTTCACCCGTTTCGTGGGCACGAGCCGCCAGTGGTTGGATGACGAGTTGTACTTACGGATTTGCGGGTTGCTGCGGAACTCCGATGGGGCGAGATTGTTGTGTTTCTTGATGAAGATTTCTAGCGACTTTTTTGTTCTCATAATCTGCACGTCGTCAGCGGTCTCAAGCAGCCTCACTGGTTTCAGCACTCGCAGCAATGTCTCCACTCGCAACATTTCCGTGGCAACGTTGAGAGTATTTTCAAAGCCCTGTCAAATAATAAGAGATAAATGCATTAGATGTAGTGTAAAGCCGCGTATCGACAGTGTGAGGCATGTGCCGCGAATGCCTGAAGGTATAGTCTGTCGAAGCAAAAAAGACCCTCTGATGACTCTAGCTCGGTAAATATTTGTTAAAAAGTCTAAACAAACTGTTCTACAATTTGAGATCACATTTATAATTCTTGAACCAATATTGATCGAGCTAGAGCTGTCGATACGGGCCTTAAGACTCACCCATTTCGCGATCCAATGGAGACTGTAAAAAAAGTTAGACTAATGTGTCATGTTGATTTCGATTTAGACAAGTAATAGGCCTACACATTCACAGTCAGCCAGCTCCTTCTTCAGAGTTTATTTTGAGTAGTTATTAATAACAATTATTATACAGAGTGTTTCAGGAGGAATGTGCAATACTTCTCAGGCTGATTCCTTACACCAAGTAGACAAAAGAGTTCCACGGGACCAACCCCCAAAACAAAAATCGCTACCAACAAAAATTCATCAGTTGTGCTATGTTTTGTCAATTTTGCGATTTTTGATCGCCATTTCTGAGCTTTGGGTGATTTACACAATCGCCGCCATTTAACTTTTTCTTTAGAATCCGACTCTCTTCAACTTCCATTAATAAAAAATACAATTTTATGATTCCTTATCCAGTTATAACCATTATTGGAAAAAAGGCGTTTTCTAGCATATTTTCCAATTATCTCAATAACCGTTAAAGTTACTAACTTGGAACTGGCTTCATTGAATTTCTCAGCTAATTTTACATAGGAATTTATTATTTTAGAAAAAAATTAAATTTTCCGCCATTGTTATCTCGGTAAAAAATTAATATATTTTGAAAATTTTCAATTTTCCGCCATTGTTATCTCGGTAACAATGTTTTTGATGTCCCGTGGAACTTTTGCCTACTTGGTGTAAGGTCAGCATATTCCTCCTGAAACACCCTGTATAACTATCCAAATAATTCAAAATACAGGAGGCCAAATATGATCACCAGTTAGAACATACAATTACAACTAGAAGGTACAATTAGGGTAAAATTAGGTCGAACAAGAATGTTCATCATAGTCAATAAGGATCTAAATGATATTTACCACCTTCGAAGGGTGGGCTTTGTGGTGTTCTTCGAAGCACACACTTTTCAGCAATTCTGTTCGGATATTTAGCAATTTGTGTGAAGAATTCGGTAGCCACCCTCGATTGGTTTGTTAACATGAAGAAGAAGAAGAAGAAGAAGAAGAAGAAGAAGAAGAAGAAGAAGAAGAAGAAGAAGAAGAAGAAGAAGAAGAAGAAGAAGAAGAAGAAGATGGAAGAAGAAGAAGATGGAAGAAGAAGAAGATGGAAGAAGATGAGAAGAAGAAGAAGAAGAAGAAGAATGGAAGAAGAAGAAGAAGATGGAAGAAGAAGAAGAAGAAGATGAAGAAGAAGAAGAAGAAGAAGAAGAAGAAGAAGAAGAAGATGGAAGAAGAAGAAGAAGAAGAAGAAGATATAAGAAGAAGAAGAAGAAGAAGAAGAAGAAGAAGAAGAAGAAGAAGAAGAAGAAGAAGAAGAAGAAGAAGAAGAAGAAGAAGAAGAAGAAGAAGAAGAAGAAGAAGAAGAAGAAGAAGAAGAAGAAGAAGAAGAAGAAGAAGAAGAAGAAAGAAGAAGAAGAAGAAGAAGAAGAAGAAGAAGAAGAAGAAGAAGAAGAAGAAGAAGAAGAAGAAGAAGAAGAAGAAGAAGAAGAAGAAGAAGAAGAAGAAGAAGAAGAAGAAGAAGAAGAAGAAGAAGAAGAAGAAGAAGAAGACGAAGAAGAAGAAGAAGAAGAAGTGAGTTTCCCTCAACACTGGCGGCTCGTACCCACGAAACAGGTGAAGTGCCCGTGTCTTTTACTGTACAGCACTTCACCCGTTTCGTGGGCACGAGCCGCCAGTGTCCCTCAACGAATTGCCACACCATGATTGAACAGTCTCTGTAGCATAGGTTCCCAAATTGTGGTATGCGTAGGGGGTGTGCGAGCAGAACTGTGCTAGTTTATATCATTATGACCAGCAGTTAAATACATTTTGTTAATCATGTTAAGAGAAAAATAGGCTGAACAGAATGACTCACTTCCACTTTCAAACAATACAGTTTCAAGAAGAATAACTTACTTCCACTATATACACTTCAAACAATACAGTTTCAAGAAGAATAAGTGACATGGCTGCTAATGTTAAGGAAACATTGCTTATTAAAACTAGAAAAATCAATTATTAAAACTATTTAAATTGGTGTAACAACTGACGTAACCAACAAGGCTCAGCTAATATGTTATGTTAGATAGGAAGATGAAAGTACTGTTGGAGAAGACATGTTATTTTGCCAAAACCTGTCTTCACACACAACTGCAGACGAGATATATACAGGGTGTTTCAGGAGGAATGTGCAATACTTCTCAGGCTGATTCCTTACACCAAGTAGACAAAAAAGTTCCATGGGACCATCCCCCAAAAACGCTTTGTTACCGAGATAACAATGGCGGAAAATTGAGATTTTTGAAAATATGTTAATTTTTCTAATTTTATAGAGGCTTTAGTGAAGTTTTAAAATGATTAAATCCTATGTAGAATTGGCTGAGAAATTCAATGAAAC
>CM029546.1:58032696-58100196 GCA_017141385.1 Sogatella furcifera | reverse complement strand
AATTAATATGACATACAATTTCGATTTCCTTATTATTTCTGTTGTTTGTTCAGAAATATATTCGGGATTCTCATTCTCTACGCAGGCTACTATAGGCTATACCCAATTGAAACGAAGTGTAGTCTGTCCAAGCGAAGAAGACATTCTAGCAAGATGGGAAAATGTTTCAGGTTCGGTCAATTTTGATTCAAAAATTATAAATTTGGTTTCAATTGTAGATCAAAATGTTACCTACATTTTGAGACCAAATTTATTATTTTTAATCCAATATTGAACGCGCTGGAGTCATTTTCCCATCTTGCCAGAATGTCTTCTTCATCAGCATCCATCTCATTACCCACGCACAAGGGTCATCTTCTTCTTCTTCTTCTTCTTCTTCTTCTTCTTCTTCTTCTTCTTCTTCTTCTTCTTCTTCTTCTTCTTCTTCTTCTTCTTCTTCTTCTTCTTCTTCTTCTTCTTCTTCTTCTTCTTCTTCTTCTTCTTCTTCTTCTTCTTCTTCTTCTTCTTCTTCTTCTTCTTCTTCTTCTTCTTCTTCTTCTTCTTCTTCTTCTTCTTCTTCTTCTTCTTCTTCTTCTTCTTCTTCTTCTTCTTCTTCTTCTTCTTCTTCTTCTTCTTGAACGAGCTGGAGTCATTTTCCCATCTTGCCAGAATGTCTTCTTCATCATCATCCATCTCATTACCCACGCACAAGCCTATGGGGTCATTTGGGCTACACCCTCAGAAGCAAACTGACTCGATACAACGTTGCCAATCCAGCCAAATATCATTTTTTTCATATTTTCATAACATATCTGACAAAATATCAACGTCTATGGCCAGGTGATGGGAGGGAACTCTGCTGGTCCAGTTTACATTGGACTATTTTCATGCGTTCAAATCTAGTAGCCCATTACATTCTTATGTATTTGATTTTATCTATTAATTTTGATATTTGAAGTTTAATTTTCTAGTATTACAGTCTTGGTCAGTTAGGTCTAGACACTCTAGACATTGATGTCTTACCGGTTGAAATCCTTTGTACAACCCATGGCTGCTCCATGATTGGGCTCTCCTATCCTTAGGTCATAGCCTTCACTGCCAATCAGAGTCCGCGACAGAACCATGGGATTTGCCTGCAGCATATAAGTTGTATCTCTGCAACAACAATATGAATATGAATTGAAATTTCTTTATCTGTTCAAATGATAAACATACAGTACATAATACAATTCATAAGCATCTGCATTCAATACAAAATAGCATAACGCGAAAAAATCATCGCAAAAAATCGCAACAAATAAAGCCTAAGGTAGAAACCTGTATGGGAAAACAAATTTACGTTTCATAGATTCTCACTCAAGAGACAAACCGTGACCTACCAATACAAACTAAAATTATAACGTCTAATTTATAGTAATAAATTTAAATAACGCATTTACAACATAATAGGTTCCCAAACCAATTGTGGAGCTACAATATTTTATAGAAAGGATACATTTTGACTTGTTTTTTCTCTCTTTTGAGCATAATTCTCATGAAACAAATCATAGCCCCCTTCAACCACTGGCGGCTCGTGCCCACAAAACAGGTGAAGTGCACGTATCTTTTACTATACAGCACTTCACCTGTTTCGTGGGCACGAGTCGCCGGTACCTTTAACATTGAAGGAAGTTATGAATAGGTTCATGAAACTTTTTGTATAGAATTCCTTATCTGGTTTGTGATAAAGATTATCAGAAAATATTGAAAATAGACGATCATGTCTAAAGATATAAAATATGATTTGTAGCAAGTCAAATGTGAGAACGCACACAAGAAACGCTCCGATAAAACAGCTGATTGAAAATGATTTCAATGCTTTCAAATGGACCAACTTTTCTACTGTAAATAGTTGTCAGTTGTCAGACCATGGTCTTTCATAAAATTATTTTATTAAAAAAGGCTATGGCAGTATTCTTACTGACAGTAAAGCACCGCTATTGGTATACGTTTGAACCAATCGCAGTGAACGTCTGCCATTGGCCTAGACAAGCTCCTCCCCGAATTCCGTTGCAAAATGGCGATTCCAATAGCAAACACAGTTGACAATTGGCAAAAAGTTACAAAAACATGTAAAATGGATAGAAAAATGGGGAAAGCAACGAAATATGAATAAGTAATGAGTTAATACTGTAACAAACGGCTGTTAAATAATTGTGAAACAATATTTGTGGTATTGCAGTGCGTGAAATGAATCTGGTCAAACTTGAACTTAATAAACTTAACTTGAAACTCAACTGTTACTTTTGTTACCTCAAGACATCCTAAAATACCATTTTATTTAGGAGGTCCTGGTTACCCTTCTTATTCCTAGAGCCTCTAGCTAGATGAATTAAAATAATGGTGATTTAACAGGCTACTTTTCAGGACTCAACTCACTGGCGGCTCGTGCTCACGAAACAGGTGAAGTGCCCATATCTTTCAATGTACAGCACTTCACCTGTTTCGTGGGCACGAGCCGCCAGTTCCTCAACTATGAGTCGAGTAATTCTAGGGTTTGAGGTAGAATAAATTGCAAAAATGATGTTTTCTGGTGGAAATGGTAGGTGACTCTCTCAACTAGTGTCAGAGGTTAATTTTGGCCGCCATATTGAAATTTTTTGTGGATTTCTTGGTTATCTCGAATTATCTTGAAAACTATCAATTTTATCAGGAAATTTGTCTCCTACTTCATGAAAGATAATAAAATTATCCAAGTAAAGTACGGTATTAATTACTTAGTAAGTAAAGTATCTAAATTAAGTAAAGTAAGTAACTAAATTAAGTACGGATGATGCATGGATAAAGCATACGAAATAACCTTCAGAAAGGCAGTCATGACTGTAGGTCTATATTAGATTTTCAGCAATCAATTTTAATTTGGTTTTATTTGTATCCAATTACATTAATAAATAGTTGAATAAATTATATCCTCACATAACGTTGCCAATCTTCAGGTATTGAATATTCGCTTCCTCAACTTGCACCAATGGTTGAGTAGCTGAAAGAGAAAAATGACATTTTATGACTACTCTCAAAAAATGTACTTGAAGAATGTGATTGTACGAAGTTTCATAAATTCCACTTTCCATAGAAAGATAGGCTATTCCGGAGGTATTTCTGCAATAAGTATAGAATTCATCATTCACTGGCGGCTCGTACCCACGAAACAGGTGAAGTGCCCGTATCTTTTACTGTACAGCACTTCACCTGCTTTGTGGGCACGAACCGCCAGTGTCATCATTACTTGTAGAATAGAATAGAATAGAATAGAATAGAATAGAATAGAATAGAATAGAATAGAATAGAATAGAATAGAATAGAATAGAATAGAATAGAATAGAATAGAATAGAATAGAATAGAATAGAATAGAATAGAATAGAATAGAATAGAATAGAATAGAATAGAATAGAATAGAATAGAATAGAATAGAATAGAATAGAATAGAATAGAATAGAATAGAATAGAATAGAGAATAGAATAGAATAGAATAGAATAGAATAGAATAGAATAGAATAGAATAGAATAGAATAGAATAGAATAGAATAGAATAGAATAGAATAGAATAGAATAGAATAGAATAGAATAGAATAGAATAGAATAGAATAGAATAGAATAGAATAGAGAATAGAATAGAATAGAATAGAATAGAATAGAATAGAATAGAATAGAATAGAATAGAATAGAATAGAATAGAATAGAATAGAATAGAATAGAATAGAATAGAATAGAATAGAATAGAATAGAATAGAATAGAATAGAATAGAATAGAATAGAATAGAATAGAATAGAATAGAATAGAATAGAATAGAATAGAATAGAATAGAATAGAATAGAATAGAATAGAATAGAATAGAATAGAATAGAATAGAATAGAATAGAATAGAATAGAATAGAATAGAATAGAATAGAATAGAATAGAATAGAATAGAATAGAATAGAATAGAATAGAATAGAATAGAATAGAATAGAATAGAATAGAATAGAATAGAATAGAATAGAACTTTATTCGCACTTTCAAACACGACAGAAAATGAAAATTAATATTTAACATTACTTGTATTATGTTCAATAATTATGATGTTTAGGACCACTGATAAGAGTAATTATTTCCAATACAATTTTATAATAATGAAGAGACGAAGTGGCAATGCTCGTTCTTAGGCGGGTATTACACTTCTTTTATCTCTTCACACATGATCAACTATGATAATAGAAATATTATCGTGTAATACCGGCCTTAAAAAGAATATTCAAGTATAGTCTGTCCAAGCAAAGATGACATTCCGACAAGATGGGAGAATGACTCCAGCCCGGTCAATATTCACTCGAAAATTATACATTTGGTCTCAAAATGTCTCCAACAATTTGAGACCAAATCTATCATTTTTGAAGCATTATTGACCGTTCTGGAGTCACTCTCCCATCTTGTCGGAATGTCTTCTTTGCTTGGACGGACTATACTAACTGATCTGGTACAGGCCAGTGCCATCCGTTTTGATGTACTTGATTTCGGTGAAGAGCACGCTGACGTCATTGCTAGATGGCAGGTAGATGGACGCCATGTGCACGACAGTTGAGCGGTGGTAGGTCACCTTCCGCAACGCAACTCTTCCAATCACGGTCTGCTTTACTCGCAGAAACATCACATCCTTGATAGACGACTGGAAAATGTACAGTGGCTATGAATAGGGTGGTACAAAAAAGCATCGGTTTCAATACATCAAATTTAGAGGGTTACTCTCAAGATAGGAAAATGATGCCGGGTTTTTCCAAGCACACTCAAAATTGAGGGACCCTCAAATTTTGATGAACAGCTGACATTTTCTATGATAAGTATAGGAAATGTAGTAAAGTGTAGTAAACTTGAGGGTCCCTCAAATTTGAGTGTGCTTGGAAAAACCGGGCATGAGAGTATCCAGTTGGTACGCTGAAAATGTGGCTCAGTGCCACGAAACGCGTTCGACAAGCAACAAAATCGTGAGTAGGCTACTGTTGCTAAAGTAAAAGTTATTAACATATTTACTAAGTTGTTTATTATGAGTCTATTTATAAGTTAATCATCATGAACAATTCAACTGGAATGGGGACAAAACAAGAAAATAAATACACCAAAATGATCAACTGTCTTTCCGATCACATGTAATGAAAAATGATGACATGAATTTTGTGATGGCACGCGTAAACTCTGTCCATGTAATGCACTTATGCACAATGTACAGTCGAGCAAAGAAGACATTCTGGCAAGATGGGGAAATTACTACAGCTTGCATCATTTTGCCAGTCAAATTTTAGGATGACTACCTAAATTGTACAATAGCAATTCAAACTTTCTTATTTTTGACAAATGTTTTACAGTTTGAATCATAGAAAGGCTTAGTGTAGTTGCGTTTTCTCCCAAGATCCGCCGCTTTCATCGAATATTAAATTATTTCAGCTATATTTAAGCCCCATCATCGATTCATCCCCAATTTCACGTTACAATAGCAAGACCACAACCAAGGTAATTAGAAAAGTAATCAAAATACTATTCTAATTACCTTGACCACAACAATAAGAAAAAGAAGGCCAAACAAGTTTCTAGGGGAGTAGAAGATCTCATGTAAAATGCAGAAAAAAATTCACAATCAGCTGTTCCAATTTGCTTACTAATTTTCATTGCCTGCACGAAACATGAGATCTCGAATGCTCGAATAGTTTTTACCATAACCATCTATCATTAATAAATGTGAAGACAAGATTTTGTTAAACCACTGACCACTTAGCCAGGGCATCTATCATTTCTCATTAGACAAAAAATTCTCAATCAGCTGTCCCAATTTTTATCGTCTGCACGTAACATGAGATTTCCAATGCTGTCTAGAAACACTCTCCGCCATCTTGATACCATAATGGTTGGGGTCTTGGTCAAGGCCGGACTTTGTGATACAAGGTTAGTGAAAAATCTACCAGGTAGGCCAGCGTCCATAAGAGCCCAGCAGTCCACTTTTTTGACGTCACAAAATTTATTTTTTACATTATACCTATATTTTATGATTCGACATGTATCTAGGATTCCAATTTTCCAGCTGTTCCAAATACAATTGGAAAATTAAAAATACTATGTAAAAAGCTCAATTTCAATGAAAATATTTTAAAATTATATTTTAAATTATTGAGTGTTATTACAGTCAAATAATAATGAATAATGTTGTGATATTGGAAGAATATATTGTTGTCATAAATTGGGGACAAAGATTCAAGAAGCTAGCGCTCTCATTAAGAAATAAGTAAGCTTTGGTGGGTTCAAACTATGCGATTACGATTATAAAAATTAAAATAATCATATTCCATTATGACAATCCACATTACAAAACCATTATGACAACTTAAAAATATTGTTTCCTTGTTAATTGTGATGTCCTCAACTCATCCGAATTTATCACAACAATAATATTCTAACAAAAGTAGGTTATTTCTACATTTTCATCAGCTGTGCTTTTCATTTTGGGCGCTAGAGTGCGACACTGTAGAAATTTAGTGACGTCAGATTCGTGAACCATAATATTTCAAGAGAAATATCCCACCTGGTAGATTTACTAGCCTTGTTTGTGATATTCTACAAACCGTTGGATGGCAAGCATGAACCTCGCGGTCGGCAATCACAAAAAGTTTGGAGAATCGGTCGTCATCAACGCTGGCGTAGATTGGCTTCTGTTTGGCATCTTCCCCCACCTTTTGCTGGACCTCACTTCTGAACACAGCCGCGTACGGAGTCGACACGTACGTTCTCCAGCACCTTGCAACAAAATTCAATCATCAATCTTCTATTCTAGTTGAAAATAATTACTAACCTTAAGCCAAGGTTATTATAAAAAGGTTGTTCGGATTTTGCCTGATTTTGGGCAAAATGAAAAACAGATGGGGAGGGAAGAATTTGACGTACGTAGTTTAGATCAGAAATTCTTGTACAGTGCGCATGCGCTAATATTTTCTAGTGAATAATATCATAATATGTTGTTGATCTGAACTACGTCATTTTCTGGGTTCCCCCACAACTTTACAAATTCTCAAAAATCGGAATAACCTTGTCTTCAATAGCCTTGTCCTTGAGCACTATTATCTATCAAATCAAAATATATATCGCAAAACCAATCATCTTTATTATAATGTAACTAGGCTAAACGAGTCGCCAAGATCAAAAATTGACGCATATTTTTCATACCCTCTAAATGCTTTATTTACCGAAGGCTACCACAGTCTGTCCAAGCGAAGAAGACCCTCTGGCAAGATGGGAAAATGACTCCAGCTCAGTCAATATTGGTTCAAAAATATCTATTCGTTCTCAAATTGTAGATCAGAATATTTCCTACAATTTGAGATCAAATTGATAATTTTTGAACTAATATTGACCGAGTTTGAGTCATTCTCTCATCTTGCCAGAGGGTCTTCTTTGCTTCAATAGACTATACACTGGTAAAGACACTAGAACTAGAGAGATTATTTTTAATTTTAGATACTGTAAGTGATTTTCAATGACATTCTCCTTAGAAATCGTTTCACAAATGTACAAATATTCCAAACAAACCAGCAGGCTCGCTTCGCTCGTCTCATCCGCTCAGCCAGGGCTCCGCCCCCCCTGGACCCCCATCAGTGTCAGCAGTGTAAATGGTCGTGCCTCTACCATCACTGTTGTAAACGGTTCCTCTGAATTCAATTTATGAGCCTCAAAAATCGCTTCCCGGTGGTTCGGAACCCACCTAAAGCAGTAGGTCCATTCATCTCTCATCATCATCCTTCCTATTACCCACGCACAGGCCCAAGAGCCCATGTGGGCATCACCCTCACAAAAAAAAATGAGACACTGCTCGCTTCCCTCACCTGCAAATCTCGTATAAAAGGGTTATCTTTGTTCATCACACACTCAACAGGGTCTAACTTCACTCAAGAGTTGATTTGAAGTGTTCAAACTTGTACTAAGAGACTTAGGGTATTCACCAAAATATCTTCTAATACCTTATCTGAACTTGTGTATGAAGTTCAAACGATTTTAGTTTATTAATTCTAAAAAAAATATTGAAATCTTATCAAAATTAAAAAAATATGAGAGAAAACATTTATATCGAAACTAATTTGAAGCTTCATTCAATATCTTATTTCGTATTACTTTAACCTTTCTATTGAATAAGTCGCTGAAGCATTGAATTTGAGTATATGGATTGGTTGGATCAAGGTGAAAGATATGCAACCCGCAATACATTTTGGAAAACCTGATTACCGGTATAATCTTGGAATGATTTCAAGAATCTTTGAGAGGAACATTTCTAGACCTAAGATGAGCCTATCCACCATATTTTAACATTTTCTGCTGAATGGTAAACATTTGAAAAACTCAAAAAACGTATTGGAAAAATGCAAATATTTGGCGTATCCTTCGAAAGTTTCAAAAATATGTTTTTAGTACGCTTCTAAGTGTCCAACTTTGAACAGCCTGCCAAATTTGAACGCATTCGGTTCAGTGGAGTTTTAGTTCTGGTGATGAATCAGTCAGTTATTCAGTTAGTCAGTAAGTCAGTTAGTCAGTTAGTCAGTTAGTCAGTTAGTCAGTTAGTCAGTTAGTCAGTTAGTCAGTTAGTCGGTTAGACAGTTAGACTGTTGGTCAGTTAGTCAGTTATTCAGTTAGTCAGTTAGTCAGTTAGTCAGTTAGTCAGTTAGTCAGTTAGTCAGTTAGTCAGTTAGTCAGTTAGTCAGTTAGTCAGTTAGTCAGTTAGTCAGTTAGTCAGTTAGTCAGTTAGTCAGTTAGTCAGTTAGTCAGTTAGTCAGTTAGTCAGTTAGTCAGTTAGACAGTTAGTCAGTTAGTCAGTTAGTCAGTTAGTCAGTTAGTCAGTTAGTCAGTTAGTCAGTTAGTCAGTTAGTTAGTCAGTTAGTCATTGCCATTTAGCTTTTATAGATATTGATTTCACTGTTTAATCTCAATCAAAATTTGAAAGTTTGACGTAATAATTTTCATCTAAGAATTGCCTACAAATAACTTTTCATCTCAGAATATTTTTATGCAGCATTCCACACCAATGGCCACACTGCGAGTATAAAGTATTTATTTATCATACAGTGTTTATATACCTACATGTATTGAATATTTTCACAAGGCGGTCTTAGGTCTGGCCGGTTGGGTGGAGTTCCGACGACCAATGACCAGGCCGATTCTGCGGTTAGGGTAGTCGTGTAAAGGGGACCCATTTCACCAACGACTGGCATCTCCACTTGTGCCTTGGTGCACTTTTTGTACCGATCCGGCCACAGTATTGATTGAACAGGAAACTTGTACACTTTCCCGTGGAATCTGTACAGGAAAATACAACATTCATGCAAGATCAACTTTGCAAAATTAAAATAACAAATTAATTTTTTCAAAATAATGTCAGCAGTTTTTTATAATTCAGTAAAAATAATATAATAAATTTTTTGATCACACTATTTGTTGATAGAAATTATTTCTCTCGTATTTTCATCTCATTTTATATGATTTCCATAGGCCTATTGCAAAGAAATATTTAAGTTCAATAACGGCTTTAGCAGACCGTTCGCAGACTGTCATCACAGAGCTGAGAATACAATTAATTTGCCATTGGCCAAAATAAGTTATTAACAACTTACCTTACACTTACTTAACAACTTATTAACACTTACCTGGAAATGTATTGATTTATCGAGCTGGGGTTATTTAGCTCCAGGCATCCTTCTGAAATAATTGGATCAGAAAAAATATTGTTTATTCAAAAATTAAGATACAGTGCATAGGACTAAATAATGGTAATTTCCAAGTATAGAGGAACTTGATAAAAAAAATATAATTAATATATTTATATGTGGATTCTATTGCCCCAGTGGGTAACCTGAAGATTTTTATGCTTTCCATAGCCTTTATTTTATACTTTCTTCTACGAATCATGCTCTTAATAAAGAAGTATGTAAGAGAATATTTTTATGAGACTTGCAAAAATTTATTGAATTATAGGTACTTGAAAAGGCCAAGAAAAAGCCTGCCTATGGTAATAAAATGGCAGAACCGCTCTCAAAGCGCTGTGATTGGACGAGATTTGCCCCTCACACTTTCAACTCCTTGGGAAGGCTGGCCAATAGGAGTTGACAATTATCAACATTATCGATAATTATCTATTTTCCCCAAAAGAGAATTATTGGTAGCCCAAATTCAATTTCAAGTACATTATATTATCATAGGCGTACAGATAATTTGATTCCAATACAAGCTATTCATGGCAGAAGATTTATAAATAATTTGTTTGAAAAAGCTTTATAATTCTCATTTGTTTAACATAGATTGAGAAAAATGAGAAAGGAATGTCAGCAGGAAAAGAAATGATCGTCACTGGCGGCTCGTGTCCGCGAAACAGGTGAAGTGCTGTACAGTAAAAGATACGGGCACTTCACCTGTTTCGTGGGCACGAGCCGCCAGTGAATCGTTTCAACTGACCCACATTAAATTTTATAAACATCAGTGTATCGTATCAGGTAGCCTGGATCAAATCTATATGAAATTTAAAAATCATTTAAATCATATTTATCTATTTATTTATCAAATTCAATAATCGATACAATATTCTAAAATCATTTTTCAAAATTATATTTACCTATTTATTTATGTATTAAATTTAATAATCCATACAATATTCTATCAAATTTGATCTATAGAGGCTGCTTGATACCATACAGACATCATCAAATTCTCAGCCTGAATTTAATCTATATCAAATGATACAAAAATCCATGAAATTTGATTTAGGCTACTTGATACACTCCAAGTGGACTTTCGTATCAAATTTTATAGTGTATACAATTCAATAGTCATAAAGTGAAAGAATATTTTTTAAAAAGGGTATTTTATTTTTATTTTTATCTAACACGTGAATGAAAAGACAAGATGTTGTCAAACCATTAATTTATTGAAAAAAATATCTAACAATTGTGTTTGGCAGATTGTGCCTGGTACACTCATGCATCCAACTTACCATCAATGGCGGCTCGTACCCACGAAACAGGTGAAGTGCCCTATCTTTTACTGTACAGCACTTCACCTGTTTCGTGGACACGAGACGCCAGTGCTTACCATATCGAACTGTTTTGCCAGTGTCTTCCTCAAGGTACTTGATCTCTGTGACTCTAGCACTGTCTGTCTCTCCCAGATACCTGACGACTCTCACTTGCACTCCATCATAGTATTTCAATTCTCCTATCTCTTTGGTACTAATCATTTCATTCACTACTCTAAGAAAGCCAGGTAGCTGTAGAAAAAATAGATCTAATTAATAGAGCATTAATTTTGAGAATTATCAATTGCTTAATTTATTTCTCACACTTTGTAGTTTCCGTATCAGGGTTGCACGTATAAGATGGCTAATATTATATGTTTTCAATAATGGTGGTGAGTTTTGAATTAAATGGTGGTAAATTTGGTGAGTTTTTTCCTTTAGCGACAAATTCAGTACCCCACACTTTTGGAGCTGAGAAATCACAGACTTATTATACTTATTTATTCAGAGAGAGACAACACACACAATCATGATAGGGGAAGAGAAAACAGGCACATGCCCTTCACTATCTCGATCCCAATTTTGATGAAAAGTTCAGTCCAGAGAAGGTTATGTTTCTTACCCAAATCTCAGAAATAGCGATCAAAAATTGCAAAATCACTACTAAACACAAATTCATCATTAATTTGTCCTATGTTTTATCAATTTTGTGATTTTTGATCGCCATTTCTGAGATTTAGGTAAGCTAGATTTACACAATCGCCGTCATTCAACTTTTTCTTTAGAATCCGACTCTCTTCAACTTCCATTAATAAAAAATACAATTTCATGATTCCTTATCCAGTTATATCCCTAATTGTTGGAAAATGGCGTTCTTTAGAATATTTTCCCCATTATCTCAATAACCGTTGAGATTACAAACTTCCAACTGGTTTCATCGAATTTCTCAGCTGAATTTACATAGGGATTGATAATTTTGGAACCTAAGTGAAACCTCTAAAAAATTGGAAAAATTAATATATTTTGATAAATGTCATTTTCCCGTCATTGTTATCTCGGTAACAAAGCGTTTTTGGGGGTTGGTCCCATGGAACTTTTTTGTCTACTTGGTGTAAGGTATCAGCCTGAGAAGTATTGCACATTCCTCCTGAAACACCCTGTATATTGGTATTGTTGATTTATAGCCGTACCTGTGAGTTTATGTCAGTGCATCTGCTCACATCTCTGGTGATGAGTGCGAAGTAGTCGTCCGTGAGAATTTGGCGCCCTGGGCTGCCATCATTGGAGTGGTCTTTCACATCAGTGTTCACGTAGTGCTTCGTGTATTGCGCATCAACATGAGCTAATTTTGTGCACCTTTCAAAGGAGAAAGATATAACAAGATTAAAAAATATATATTCAAATGAATTTTGAAGAATGCTTGCTTGTCAATGGCCGAGGGCGTGTTGAGTTGGAGGCATGGTCTAATGGGAGTGGGGTGGGGCGACCAATAGTAGGGCGAGCTGAGTTTCCAAGAAGAAGAAGAAACAGGAGAAGAAGAACAAGAAGAAGAAGACAGAAGAAGATGGAAGAAGAAGAAGAAGAAGAAGAAGAAGAAGAAGAAGAAGAAGAAGAAGAAGAAGAAGAAGAAGAAGAAGAAGAAGAAGAAGAAGAAGAAGAAGAAGAAGAAGAAGAAGAAGAAGAAGAAGAAGAAGAAGAAGAAGAAGAAGAAGAAGAAGAAGAAGAAGAAGAAGAAGAAGAAGAAGAAGAAGAAGAAGAAGAAGAAGAAGAAGAAGAAGAAGAAGAAGAAGAAGAAGAACTGATTGAGGGGAAAGATTGTCGACTGTATAATAGTATAAATTATTAATGGGTATGGGAAGGAAGAGTTTACAATCGAATAAATGTTATATGATACTAGTTTTTTAGTAGGTACATTTTTTTTAGTAGGTTCATAATAGAATTATGGATACAATTGAAGAATCATCGTTCTACAAAAATAAACTCAGAACAGTTTTAATTTAAATTGAATTATCTTCCATCACCAACAAGCCACTGTCCATATAGAATTCTTTTAGCGTGCGGTAAAAAACAGCTGTGATGCGGTAAAGATCAGCTGTAGTGCGTTGTAGAACAGCTGATGTTTGATTTTCCGCAATCTACCAAATGCAAGTCTTGCTAGAAAATGTATCGATTAAGAGCTACTATAGTTTTGCCAAGCAAAGAAGAGCCTTTGGCAACATGGCTTCTATTCACCGCTGCCAGTGGTCGAAATCAAAATTGTTCATAACCAAATTTAGGAAGAAATAGTACAGGCTCAGACTTTTTTTCGGTCCTAGTTCATAATTATGTTATGATTTGTGCTATCATAGGTCAATAATTAAATAAACAAATGAATGAATAAGAAATATTTTCATTCGTGAAATTAATATGATTATGGCTAGTGTAAAAACGGTTAGTTGACTGAAATGATTTCACCCTAAAAATGTCAATTCTGCGCATGCATAGTTACACTCTCACTTTCCTCAGCCATCTTGCAAGAGGCTCTTCTGTGCTTGGCACAACTATAGGCCTATCTAAAATACTAAATCTATATATACTAATACTAAACTAATATGTTTTATTTCAATTGAATTTGATCTTATTAAAAATTACTGTAATATTTGAACGAAAATTCCAGCAGGAAACCAGCTTGATTCCAGCTTTTTGTGCTATCTGGGTTACTATTGTTTCATAGATGAAGAGTGAATGCATTTCTTACTGGAATGCAGTGGCTGCATGGCCCCGGTTATTCTGCGGCGGTGCAGAACCCACTATGACATTCGGTTTTTCCACAGCAGCGATCTGCCTCGAATGGAACTCATTTTCTGCCAGCACATAATCAAAGTCTCTCCTTGAACCCGCCTTGCATCCAGCGTTGTCGCAACTGCAATACAAAACACACTTACCAATAAATAACACAAAAATACTGTAGAATATCAGCATATTACTATTGACCAACTCCTCAAGTACCTATGCCATTTGAGTGGGGAGGAATGTCATATGGATATAGTCTCTCCAAGCAAAGTAGACCCTCTGGCAAGGTGGGAAAATGACTCAAGCTCGGTTAATATTGGTTCAAAAATTATCAATTTGGTCTCAAATTGTAAAAAGCATTATGGTCTACAAATTGAGACCACATTTATAATTTTTGAACAAATATTGATCAAGCTGGAGTCATTTTCCCACCTTGCCAGAGGCTCTTCTTTGCTTGGACAGACGACACTTTATGGTTGGTTGTTATGAGCAATCAACTTATGATTACCCTGTTTATTTGTTTAGTTACTATTCGAATGTGTTATTGTATGAGCGTTAATTTAACATGCAATATTTACTATTTTAGAATATAACAATTACAAGAGTTTTTTTCTCAAATAAAACTTCAATCACCCATAACTGACGTCCAACAAACAGTAGGCTGTCCAAGCAAACAAGAATTCTGGCCAGATGGGAAAATAACTCCAGTTCGGTCAATATTGGTTCAAAAGTAATAAATTTGTTCTTAAATTGTAGAGCAGGATGTTAACTATAATTCTAGATCAAATTTATAATTTTCCAAGAATTATTGACCGAGTTCGGGTCACTTTCCCATCGTGCCAAAATGTCTTCTTTACTTGGACAGACTGTAATGATCACAGTAATATCTAGAGCTGTGCCGTTCCTTATAAACACAAATTTACAGCTTTGTTTTTCTGAAGAAAACAATAATTTATTAATCGTCATTATAGATTTACCAATATCTACAAATATCTACAAATAACAAATTTTGTAAAGAATCAGCTGTTGCAAACAATCAGCAGATCGGCATCAATTGCCCTAATTGCAGATATTCAATATACGTCAATGTTGACAAAAAATAGAAGATGACCGACTTCGAGTAGATTCCGATCTCTTCAGTAGATAATGATATTATTTTTGCGACAAAGTGAGAATAATTCCGATTCAAATTTCACAATAAAATGATCTAGCTATTATAATCTGTAATAATACATTTCAATATACATAATAAATAAACAATTTATCAATCAAATAATTATATTGGAAGCAAAGCTTTGATCTGTCTAAAACTCTCTCATTCTTACAAGGCTAAGTGTTAATGGAAAAGATATCCTTATTATCCTTTCCCAAGAATGGACATATATATGTCTAAACTTCGCCTTTTCACTTAGATAACTTACACTCCTTATTCATTTTGCAGAACTTCGAATTAAAATTTTGTATAAATTTTGCATTCATTACTTCACCGTTTTATTGTATTTTTACTAGACGTTTCTATTTTGTGAAATTTATAGGATAATTTTGTTTTACTCATATATTACATTACAATGTAGAATCTAAGCCGAATTTTGTTATCTATTTGAATAAAGTAATCTAATCTAATCTAATTCTTGAGTGTTGAGAGATGTTTTTGAACATCCCTCTTGAAGAATGGACATTTATATGTCTAAACTCCGCCATTTTATGTAAATACAGCACAAATTTATATTACCGTTAGCTTATTGAATCCTACATCTGTCTCATTTTGCAAGTTTACATATATGACTTTTTATAAGTTTTCATAACTATAGTTTATAATTAGCCAACTTATGCAAACCATATTGTAATTAGTGTAATTTTCATTTATTTTCATTCTTATAGCATAGGATTCGAATTATTGTATTATGTAATCTACATGAATAAAGCGATTGAATCTGAATTCTTATTTTTTGTTTTATTTTATTTTTCAATCTCCTGAATGAAATTATGTCCCAATGTATTTTGAATTTCTTTTTCCCTAGTCCTGATTGCAGCTTCCACTTCTATCAAGTTTTCCTTTGTGTTGCTTGATTTATTGTCTAAATTCATTTATAATATTTCAAAGATTTGTTTACAAGTATTGGAAGCAAATTTTTGGTTTTTCTTGTTACATTCAACTATTTCGGGTTCTATTTTGAGGAGAATTGCTGTCATGTCATAGCAACTAGCCAGCTCAGATTTTATAAATGTCCGGTCCGTATTATAGGGAACGTATATGAAACAGAAACATATATGTAAAATCATCGATTTAAGAGTTATTGTGGATTGTTAAATAATGTTTATGAGACACAGTCCTGGTTTAATATCATCAAAATTAAAATACTCTAGTCAAATAGCAACTTTATTTGTATGTGCATGATACAAACTTACCTTACAACAGTGATAGTGAAGACAATCGAGATCACAGAACACTTGAAATGACTTTTACTTTTCATTATAAATCACAATACACGCACAATATGGACTGGCTCCTTTCAAGTACACTGAGCTCGCAGTAACATCAGATGCCTCACAATAATAATTATAATCAAGGTAAATAATATTCATGAGAGCTCTTGTAGCGCCATTGACTCCTAAAATAGAACAAAATAAGCCAAACTCCCAAGTAGAACTTGTATAATAATTGTAAATAACCTTGGTTGAGCACCTGCTTGCAGTAGTAAATTTCGAAAACATGGATAAAATTTTTATTTTTGTATTCTGCATGTTGAGTTTGGGAAATCTATGAGACACGATGTGAATAGTTATCAATGGTGGATTGGTACTTTTATCTATTTTTGGAGATATCTATCATGGATTAGTATTATTATTGAAGACTATTTGTTTGCATTTTATTGTTGACTAATATCTTCGAAATTCGATGAAAGTTCGATGTAGTATACTGAGTTACTGCTGTGCATCTATAGTATTGAAAATTGAATACTGTTCCTGAAATTTCAAAAACATCTATAGACCTACAACACTTGTACAAAATTCACGAAATCGGAAATATGACGTATATTATATAATCGATTTATCGGCTACAACAATCAAATTGGCTCAAGTGTTTTCAATTTCAAAATTCAAATTCAAATTTCCACAAAAACAGGCACAGAACCAAGATAGCTTAGTAGAATTACATTTCCAAATTAGCTTACAAACAAGACATAATAAAATCCTTATTTATTAATTATTAAAACAAAATGAAGAACAAAACTTCTCAATTTTAAAAACAGCATCAAATTACATTGAAGGTAGTGAAATGCTACTGGCACAAGTAAACTATTAGTGAATAAGTAGCAAAGATTTCAATATTTCATTAGTTTTAGTAGCAGCATATACTTCTATACTATGTAGTTGAAAATGACAAGCTCTAATTTTGATTACTCTCAAAAAGACGATTTGTTGGTGATTTTCCAGGTACAGCGATTGATTGATTTTTCATAATCAATCCAAACAATACTCCGGAATGTGACCAATTTCCGATTTATTTTTATCAAAATTAAATTGAAACTTTCTCCTAATATTTCTACTTAATTTTCGGTAGTAGAACGGACTAGGTTGAGTCCATTGTTCACTTTGTAATTAGAGCTACTAATTAATGTATAATACTGTACAGTCCTAAAAAAATAACAATACAGCTCAATGAATAATCACAGTACCCTTGAGATGATTTTATTCATGGAAATCACTTGATTATTACTTTAAAGTCAGAACTGGTTGTGGAGAAAAATGAAATCATTTCAAGGGTACTATTATTATTTTCAGTTCATTGTATTCATCGTATAAAATGAGATAAGAGAGATTTAATGAGAAAGCAAAATTATTTTCATCTTATTTCATACAGAAATTCATAAATTGAGTCTTAAACTGGCCTTACCTTATTAAAACCATGAAAGTAACACTGAATCTGAATTCTATAAATCAATCAATCAAAGCATCTGATGTTATTGCAAGCTCAGTGTACTTGAAAGATATCAATGAAGCCAGTCCATATTGTGTGAGTATTGTGATTTATAGTGAAAAGTAAAAGTCATTTCAAGTATTCTGTGATTTCGATTGTCTTCCATATCACTGTTGTAAGGTAAGTTGGAAGTATACACCACTGGCACTAATGCCCACGAGACAGGTGAAGTGCTGTACAGTAAAAGATACGGGCACTTCACTTGTTTCGTGGGTACGAGCCGCCAGTGATATATTATGAGCGTAGAATAGTGAATAGTAAATCAGCGCTATGTTGCGTGAGTTGTACATCATCCACCATTTTCTCGCTAGCAGCCATTTGCTAAGGCAGAACTCACCGAACACTGTCAACCAATCAGAAAAGAGCAGGTGGGGAATGAAGGCGTGTCCAAGTCAAATCTGAGACACCACCCGACAACTGCTGCCATCTCCTGGTCGAATCTGGAAACTTTCCAAATCGTTGTCTTCGGCCAATCAAAGCGAAGGCGGAGCTTGGAAGCGTGTCCTATGGAAGTCGAAGCAAATCACCCTATTGCTCCTGCCATCTGCTGGCTGAACTTGGAACTATTTCGAATGTTATTCAAGAACTGAACTAGGAATTATTACTGATATTTTCGTCAAAAGAGTTGAATATGGTAGTGGAAATGACTGCAATCTTGAACTTGCTTGTATTATAGTGTCCTATTTTTTCAAAACTTGTATATTTTCAGCAAAATGAATATATTTTGTGATTCTCAATCTTATTTTTGTGAAGAATATATTATATATATTTATTTATTTCAAATATTTATTAATTTTACAGAAATTGCCAACTTATTGGTTAAAAACACAGACTAATGTCCAAAACGTCTAATTAAAATTAGATAAAATCTAATAAAATTAATGACGTCTAATGTCAAAACGTCTTAATACTAAATTTTGATGAATAATAAAGTTCGAAACCAGGTTATACAGGTTATAGTGTATTTTTGTAGCACTTCAATAATTAAGAATAAATTTATAGTACATTACAGGAGATATACTGAATTTTGAAAATTTTGAATTTTGAGCAATAGGTTATTCCAAATGAATCAATTAACCAATTTTTAACAAAAATGTTTTATAAAATCACCTTCATTATGTCCAATGGGTCTTCCAAGCAAAACAATAACTAAAAATTGAACAATCAATATGCTCTCTGGAAAAAATTTCTTCATTAATAGTAGGCTAATTACAGTATTTTCATTCTCAACTTCCATTCAACACTATAAATATTCAAGCATTATTTTCAAGTGTTCCGATGATCAAATATATGGTACAATGTTTCAGTTTTGTTCAATATTAAGATATTTCCGATATATGATTCATCTTTATTTAGTTATTTCACATCAAAGAGTACAGCAGGCTTCATAGCCCAAAACTGTTTCTCAGATATTCAGATTCAGATATTTATTGTATTGCATTGTATTTTTGAAGGACATAAATTTATTTATTAATTCAAATTCTCCATTTATTTATGTTTGATATAAAATTATAATAATCCATTCATCTATCAATTAATTACAATTATACTCATTTATCAATTCTCTCATTAATTATGTTAATTACTGTCATAACCTATTGCTCAACTGTCATAACCTTTCTTCAAACTCGAATCAATGATAATTGTCTATCTAATCATGTCATATATGAAGCAAGGTGTGTACCGTATCTATTTTATGTTCAATCTTCAATTCACTTCGATAGATAAATTAAGAAAGATACACTTACATTGAAATACGTTTCAATGCTTTAGAGTACATTGAATACATTGCGTGCTAGTGTGGCTCTGGCGGCTCGTGCCCACGAAACAGGTGAAGTGCCCGTATCTTCTACTATATAGAACTTCACCACTTTCGTGGGCATGAACCGCCAGTGTAGTGTAGCTGAATAAATCGATGAAATTGGCAGAGTACAGCTCCTCCGCTCAAGTGAAGTTTACACTTGGTGACTGACTTTCTCTCTTACCTCACACCTTTTTTTCTTGAAAAAAGAAAACGCTCTGAATAATTCATCCACTTGAGCTGCCCCGTCTTGAAAACTTCCAGAAGCGAGCTGATTTCTGTTATGCTAAGATGGCTGAAGGATAAAAGAATTGAGTTTCCGTGGAAAAATCTAACCATAATCATAATTCACTAGGATCAAAGAATATGTACGTATTACATATTATATACTTTATATATTTATATATATATATATATATATATATATATATATATATATATATATATATATATACTTTATATTCACTGCTAGGATTCAAATATGGAAAAATTATTACATATTGCAGTACATCAACTGCTGTAACATTGAAATTGTTATTCGAAGTATGTAGTTATTATTATAATCACAGGGATTGATAACATAAATGCAGTTATTCAATTTTTTAATAGGAAACTATTCAATTAGAATTGATGCCTCTTTACACGGCGGATTTCTGATACGCAGTAGTGATACTAAAGTCCAAAATTGATACACAATCGTTACAGAAAGGACGCTCATTGACACAAAATATTCTATGCTTTTCTATTTATTATTTCAATTATTTATCATTTCTTATAATAGACAACAGATCTAGATTACGGGAAAATAGTAATGGGTTTTTACAAAATATTAACTATACCCTATTCATGATCACTTGAGACGAAATGAAGAAACTTTTTGCATGCACAGGTAGCTATTTTTGTTTGAGCTTGAGGAAAAGCCAAGAACTGTGATTGACTACAGCTGTTCGACTGCGGCCAACCGTCGTATGAAGTAATACCTTCCTTTATCCGCACACACGCGCAAAAAATTTGTTCATTTCGTCTCAAGTTATCGTGAATAGGGTATAGATAGTTATTTAAAGCTTTGGCAATTCTAGTACCAAAGAGGATTCTAGTATTTATACTAGAGAGTTTTACCTAGTATTATTATTGTTGCTACTGTATAATATGTGTGTATGTATAATAATATGTATTATTCTATGCTAGTACTATGAAAAGAGGGAAATAAAATGAAGATAGAAGAAGTGAGAATGAGGAAAAGGAAGAAAGAGACTATAAATGATAGGACGAAGAGAATGTAAATGTACAAAGTTAGGGAAATAAAAATAAAGTTGTCTTGTAGATGATTATAATTATCATCAATAATTGTAGTGATTACATTAGATTGATGTGGATTATCAGATTATTTGTCAAAATTTGGTATAAAGACGTTTTGGACGTGAGTCTGTGTTTTTAGCCAATAACTTCATTATTCTCTGTAAATGGATGAATAGCTCATGATCATGTCAGTTGGCTCCCAGACAACAGACTATTATCCTGATTGAAACTTATTAGCTCAATATAATTTTAGTGCATTTCATTCGAAAAAATGCACTATTGGTCTTGCCCTGACAATCGAAAATTTAAGATGTGATATATTTTTTACACGTTTCCAAGCACATAGAACACGAATTTGATGTCCGTTCAAATTCATATATATATATATATATATTTATGTATATATTCATATATTTATATATGTACAGATTCTTGTGAACACGATAACTCCCGAAGGGCTTGCCGGAGAGCGACAGAATTGAGCACAAGAATCATTAGTGATAATATCTCGGTCAAGTTCGTTAACAGCCAAATTGGTCCAAGGGTAGTGAGTGAAATTAGGGAATGAGAGTATTGAAAAATCACTACAAATCGACCAATTACTTGATCGTTTTGAAAATTGGTGTGTATAATACCCTTATTATGCCCTTCAATTTGAGCCATCAACGAAAAAAATCCAATGAAAAATAGCGGAGAAAATGGCGAATAATATGCCAAAAATTGTGTTTTCGTGGGTTTTTAAAAAACGGCACTTTTGAATTCTTACCCTGAATAGCTCATATAATTGAGCTATTATAGAATTGCATTTGAAATTCACTCTTTCCGACTGCCAGCTGCCGGAGAAAATTTTATGATTTGCATCATATAGCTTGGAAGTTATGCTGAGCAGAGGAGTAGAAATCACATTAATTGAATGTATTTTATTACAATTGCAAATGTATAAACAAGAAGAGCATTAATCAAAGAAACAATCGACAACATATAACTATATAGTCTGTCCGAGCAAAGAAGAGATTCTGGCAAGATGGGAAATGGCTCCATCACGGTTAATATTGGTTCAATAATTATAAATAATTTGACCTCAAAATGTAGGGAACATTCTGGTCTACAACTTGAGACTGGATTTATAATTTTTGAACCAATATTGATGGAGCTGGAGTCGTTTCCCCATCTTGCCAGAATGTCTTCTTTGCTTAGACAGGTGTACTAGGTGTACAGTACAGGATCAAATTGAAATGAAGTATTGAATTAGACTTACAATTACAAAGTTTGAGTGCATATTAATATCATTGTTCACTACTACATCACTGGCGGCTCGTACCCATGAAACAGGTGAAGTGCTGTACAGTAAAAGATACGAGAACTTCACCTGTTTCGTGGGCACGAGCCGCCAGTGTACTACATTATTGATTTTGAGACATCAAGGAGCTCGTAGCACGATTATGACAAATATAATGTAATATGAAATCATGTAAACATATCATCATCACCTTTGCTTAAAATACTTGCTATCAAGTCGCAATTGTACAATAAATGAAAATAATAATAAAAGTTGCAATTCTCACTGATAGAGAAAGAAGATTGAAATGTAATCAATAGGGAAACACGAAGGAGAATGAAGGAAGAAAAACGTACAAAGATAGATAAGATTTCTTTATTCATTTAGATAGCAACAAAATATTTATGTAGGCTACTCAGTTTCTAGATTACAAGGATTATTATTGAATCTAATCAATCTATTATTTTTACAAGTTACACACTAATTTCTATATTTTACACTAAAATTTTTACAGGTCATAAGATAGAGTTGTTTGTAATAAATACAATCTATAATTATCATAAAATACAATCTATTATTGTAATAAATACAATAATGTATAATCTCTTAATATAATAAATAATTTACTATTAACAAATATAATATACTATAATCTATTCAACGAGAGAGGTTACATATGAATGCAAAAATCATTGGACAATTATCCAAACAATATTCTACTTACTTGTTGTGAATTAAAATATCTAAAAGGAAAAGCGAAGTTTGGAAATGAAAATGTCCATTCTTGGGAAAGGAGAAGTATATCCTTTCCAATAACACTTGGCCTGTCAATTATTCAATGAGAGAGACAAGAAGAAAGAGCAACTAGGAAAAGTAAGAAGTGATAAACGGAGAAAGATAGATGATAAGGATTGAGGAGACACAAAAGAAGAGTGAAAAAGAAAGAAAAGATCAAAAAGAAGAAAGGAAATAGTGATAAAAGGAAGAGAAAGTCGAATCTATTAGTATTGGTCTGAAGGGGGGCTAGCTAGACAGAGTACAGATATAGTCTGTCCAAGCAAAGAAGACCCTCTGGTAAGATGGGAAAATGACTCCAGCTTGCTTAATATTTGTTTAAGAATTATAATTGTGGTCTTAATAGTGGATCAATTTGTTTCCTTCAATTTGAGATCAAATTGATAACTTTTGAACCAAATTGACCGAGCCGGAGTCATTCTCCCATCTTGCCAGAGGGTCTTCTTTGCTTGGACAGACTATACACAGGACAGCTGCTGGAGAGAGTAGAGATAAGACAGAGCGCGCTTATCTACCCAAATCCTGACACGGGTCGGGGATAAAAGACCTCCCATTAATATTGCTTTCGGTTGTGTGGGGGGAGGGGCTGGTTAAGTGGAGGGGAGGTTGACCCTCCCTATCGCGGCAATCAATCAAGGACCAATCACGATTGATTGTTGAGTGTGACGTCATCATTTGTCCCAATACCCAAACGTCGGCTCGGCTGAAAAGACAGGGTCGGGCTCATTTTTCTTGAAAAGTCGGTTTGTGAAAGGAGTCAGTCTATTGTTTTCGAATTTGGGGTGGCGTGGTTGGTTGGTGGTGATTAATCAGATTTATGAACAGAATTCAACGTTCACCAGAATTCATGGTATGGAGAACGAATTCTATTCATCAATAATAATTATTGAGAAAGGACAACTCATGATAATAGCTAATCTGGATAAAAATCTAATCACGCTAATTATGATAATCAAAGAGAACCATTGTAGCAATTATGATATCTATTATAGCAATTATATCCTGTTATATTCAGATATTCTATAGATAGTTAATATTCAGAAGTAATTTTTAATAATTGTCAACTTAATATTAGCATTATTCATTTTATTTGTGTTTAGCGCATTTCCTCTTAGAGTGTTCAGCTACGTAAGTTTGATGCCCGGTTTTTCCAAGCACACTCAAATTTGAGGGACCCTTTACTACACTTTACTACATTTCCTATACGTATAATAAAAAATGTCAGCTGTTCATCAAAATTTGAGGGTCCCTCAACTTTGAGTGTGCTTGGAAAAACCCGGCATTAGACTCCTTATTTTGCCTTACACCAATAATGTTATTCAGGAGACACATAAAATTATGATTCTTCTGTCCAATTTTAATGATGAAGGAAAATTGGAAATTTATATGAATATATCTTGAAAGCTGAAATGCCGAGTAGTTCAACCTTCTCTGCCTAGAAGTGATTGCTATTGTTATTTGTGATATCTCTTATAATAGATCAAAATTTTGCTCATTTTACTGTTTTCTACTGTTACTTTTTGAGTAGTTGTGAAGGTGATATTGTGGTAGTTATCCATATTGTATGAAAAGACAAGATATTGTCAAACCACTGACTTATTAAAAAATCGAGATACGGATTTCGGTTGTTACACCATTATCAATCGCATAGTTTACCAAAGATTGATAATGGTGTAACAACCGAAACCGGTATCTTGATTTTTTGATTAATCAGTGGTTTGACAAAGTCTTGTCTTTTCATTTAATATTTCCATTTATATTCATATCAATATTTGCATGTGATACTGTGATGATAGTCAGAGCCCTCACGTGGAGTGTGCGTAGTGTGCGACCGCACAGGGCGCCACAGCCAAGGGGGCGCTGCGGCAAACAAAGCAAAACAGGATTTTTTTTAAAATTCAATTGGGCTATTTGAATATCTTGTTCACTGTCAGAAATTTGAAAGAGCATTTGGAGGAAAATTTTCCCACCAACAACTTGAATTCACAAGTAATTATTTTCTCTGCATTAAGTTATTCATCATCATGAATTGATCAATTAAAAACCGCGATGAATATGTAAGCTGAGAAACAACTGGCTCTAAATTCGCTGCTAGAGCTTACCAGACTTTTCACACTTCACACACACTTTTTAAGTCATTTTCAAGTGAATTTCCCTATTTATTGATCAACTATACACTCACAGTAGTAGCCCTAATAACAGAGTAGACATCTATAATATAGTTATATGAATAGAATTGTAATGGCTAGAGCAGCGCTGCTAGAGCTGGGCAGCTCGAGCCGCGCGGCTCTAGCTGCCGCCTAGGAATCGTACATTTAAATTTAAATCTATTGGTGGCTGACTACCTCACACTACTCAATGTAAGCTAAGAAACGCCCCTCTTGAATTCAATTCTATTGGTGGCTGACAACTTCCTCACACTCTGTCGACCAATCACAAGCCAGTACAAGTCCACGCCCACAACGCCCTCTCATTGGATGATGCCATTACGTCATCATGGCCTAGCATAGGCGTAGCTTGAAGGCGTGTCTAATAGGAGTCGAAGCGAATCACCCTATTGCTACTGCCATCTACTGGCTGAATTCGGAACTAACTTAATTCGAATGTTTTCTCAAGAAAGTAGAGGAGGGCGGGGAAAATGGCTACAATCTTCAATTTGCTTGTTATCAAATTACCAATTTTTGTTAGGACAAGTATATTTTCAGTGAAACTCAATATTTATGAAGATTCCCAATATTTTTCCTATGAAGAATTTATAATTTTCTCCCTCATGTGCTTTCAAGCAAATGAATAGAAATAAATCAATTAATACTTGAAAACTGAATAATCAATAAGTCGCTAAAATTATTTCCGTTCATTGATACAGTACCTAGTACAGTATTTTCATTTCCAACTCATCTCAACCAGAAATATCCAAGCATCATTTTTGAGCGCCCTCAATGATAAAGTACGGTACAATGTTACAGTTTTGCTCAATGTAGGTAGCCTATACTTATTTTTTATCAATTTCTCGTACGCTTTTGCTTATCACTTATTACATGTCTGAACACATGAGAATACATAAAAGTACAAAACAATACATTAGAATAAGAAAGTCCCGATAATTTTTTTTTGCCACACAGCAAGCAACATTGCGATTACAAATGAGTAAAGTGTGAAAATGAAAGGAAGCTTGAATCATGTTTGTATCATAGAATATAATATATTATGTTGGATTGCATCTGTCTGAATTGGATTGTGCAAATTGAATACAATTTAAGCAACTTAAATTGGACCTATTTTCGAGAGCAGCCCATTGCTATTATGCTAGAAAGGATAGAAGTTGATACTCTATTCTCTTCTCTCATGTCATGCATAGCGCCAATTCAATAATGCGAGCATAGTGTTATTGTGAACCATATGAAACTTTTAAACTGGTAGGCCTAGGCCCTTCGTGGGCTGTTGAGCCATTAAGACAGGCAGATATGAAACTTTTAAAAGACGCAAAAATCATCTTCGGCGCCCTCGAAATTTGGCGCTCTAGGCCAGTACCTATAGTCGGCGCAATCTAAGTTGACGTAAACCCCTCCACCCCAGAAATATCTACGTTGCCAGATTGTGTAAAATTGGAACATCTTCAAATTCGCGATGAAATCCCCATATCTAGACGTAGAATTTTATCCTTGATATACCAGTAGTATTAAAAAGTTCCTGCGTAGAAGGATTCAATGGAAATTTGATTTTTTGAAAAAAATTAAAAATTGCGAAAATATTTTTTTTTTGTATATCACTTCTCTTACAATCATGGGTTGTAGTAAAAATGAAGTTTTTTATATCAAAATGACAAGGAGAATTCAAGCTTTCTAATGATTTTTGAATTTTCTATATATGACCAATAATTATGTTTCTATTAATGAATACGTTTGCCAATGTCAGGTCTACTCGACAAAAAACATGAAATTTTCGATGATCTAGAAACTTTTTGTTTTAGAAGAAGAAATGGGTGGTGAAAGCGAGAAAGTTGTTCAAAAACAATTGAAATTATTTTCCAAATGTCGAAAATAATCGGAAGATCGTAATATGGCCTCTCAAGAGTTTCAATGTAAGAAGAGCGGTCGGTATAAGCATGAATCATTGTATGTTAAAGATTGGAGTTATTGAAGCTGATCGACTTGGATATTCGAGCTGCGAAAAGCTGGTTTATCATTAAAATAGTGAGTTTCACAACACCGCGTGATTTTTCCGAAGCTACGCTGTCGCTTTTAACATTGTTTGCGTTAGAAGAAGTTTCAATTTCACGTAAAATGACAACGTAGCTATTTCTCGGGTGGAGGAGGTTTTTGTCAACTTAGATTGCGCCGGCTATAGTTGGCCTATACGTGTATCCGGCCCTGCAATTATCATTATTGCAGTCTTCCATTCATTAATTATATTGTTTTGTTGCATTAATAATTATTAAGCATTATTAATCGAACCTATTCTATTAGCTTCAAGGTGAAACACAACCATCCTCAATACTATACTGTTCGTTTGCTACATGAAGCTAAGTTTCCTGCTTAGAGTTCGAATTGAAGTTTGCAAATTACAAGATTAGAGTTGGAGCAGCAGTTGCAACAACAATTGCTCCACCCTAACTGATGTAACTCCCAAATTGGGAAACATGGTTTTTCCAACTTATACGTGCTATATCAATACGAAAGTTATGCCTATTTAAAGTATTTTAGTAATGATGCAGTTAACAAAGCTATAAGTGGGACATTGCGGAAGTAGTGCTCTATACACTGGCGGCTCGTGCCCACGAAACAGGTGAAGTGCTCTACAGTAAAATATACGGGCACTTCACCTGTTTCGTGGGTACGAGCCGCCAGTGGTGCTCTATAACAGGTCTAGATGAGTCACAGACACTATTCAACTCAATACCCCCTGGACTAGAAGCTATTTTGAACGCCCCTTCTAAATGTAACCATTGAATCGCAAAATTCACCTTCTTCAAGAAGTTACAGAATCTTGTTGCACAGAATCACAGCAACATTGTCCCCCTTCCCCCACAAGTCACTGGATTCCTCACCCCTAGTCAAAGATTCCTTCCCTCAAGTGACAGGACACAGTACTCTTAGGGCAGTCTCAACCCAAAGTTCATATATAGAACCTTGGTCTCAACCCCTCCCCCACTGAAACAATTGCAGTTCAAGCAAAGTTATCAACTTGTGTTTGCTTATATTGAGACAGAGGAAACAGATTGAATTTATAGTATAGTCTGTTCAAGCAAAGAAGACATTCTGACAAGATGGGAAAATGACTCCAGAGCGGTCAACATTGGTTTAGAAACTAAAAATTTTGTCTCAAATTGTAGAAACATTCCGATATACAATTTGAAACCAATTTTAGGATAATTTTTGAACCAATATTGACCGAGCTGGAGTCATTTTCCTATCTTGTCAGAATGTCTTCTTTGCATGGACAGACTATACCTGTACAATTCTCCGTACTTATTAGTTGAAGTGGTAGTTTAAGATAGTTGATTATCAGCTAGTGCTCAGCTAGTATTTCAAAGTGAATACTATCAGTGAGAAATAATGGAGTTTACAATGATCTATGACTGATTCTATAGTGTGATTCAATGATTCTATAGTCTATTCATTAATTTTACAAACTGGAGTGAGCAAACATGCGCATGCGTGATTATTTGACTTTTGATTTGTGAGTAAAAGTCAATGATTGAGTAAAATTGTATAATTTTTGGACTGTTTGCATATGAATTACTGGCGGCTCGTGCCCACGAAACAGGTGAAGTGTTGTACAGTGAAATATACGGGCACTTCACCTGTTTCGTGGGCACAAGCCGCCAGTGATATGAATATGAATATTGGAAGAGGATCACTTTTGGGAAAAGTCCTATTATTCCTCATTGTGAATTATAAAATAATTGATGATGATGATGATGATAATGATAATGATAATGATGATGATGATGATGATGATGACGACGACGATGACGACGATGATGATTATGATAATGATGATGATGATGATAATGATAATAATGATGATGATGATGACAATGACGATGATGATGATGATGATGATGATGATGATGATGATGATGATGATGATGATGATGATGATGATGATGATGATGATGATGATGATGATGATGATGATGATGATGATGATGATGATGATGATGATGATGATGATGATGATGACGACGACGACGACGACGATGATGATGACGATGACGATGACGATGACGATGATGATGACGATGACGATGACGACGACGATCATGATGATGACGTTTAATGAAAAATCGATTAGCACTTTCTTTGTGAAATCACGATTCTGTATAGTCCGCCCACGCAAAGAAGCCATTCTGGCGAAATGGGAAATTGACTCCAGCTCGGTCAATATTTTTTCTAGAATTATAAATTTAGTCTCAAATTGTAAAAAAAACATCCTGATCCCCAATTTGAGACCAATTTTCTTATCATTAAACCAATATTCACCGAGCTAGAGTTAATTTCTCATCTTGCCAGAATGTCTTCTTTGTTTGGACAGCCTCTAACATTATCCTATTGGTATAGCAGATGCCAAAAAAAAAATGACTGACGGTTGGCTAATGTCTGATATTAATGCTCTGCTCTGTCAGGACAGTCTTAGAGCGGTCTGCAGGTGCAAAACGAGGTAGCTGAGGTCGCTCTCAAATCAGTAAGCTTTCGTGGACCGCTGCCTGATTGTCCTGACAGAGCTAAGCATTAATAACAAACATTTGTAACCACCAGTTTCATTGACGTATGCTATAGTCAGTTCAAGCAAAGAAGACCCTCTGGCAAGATGGGAAAATGACTCCAGCGTGGTCAATAGTTGTTCAAGAATTATAAATGAGGTCTTAATAGTAAATCAGATTGTTACCTACGATTTGAGATCAAATTCATAATTTTTGAACCAAAATTGACCAAGGTTGAGTCATTTCCTCATCTTACCAGAGAATCTTCTTTGCTGGGACAGACTATATACGACTTTCTGTAGGAGATTATTGATGAAACTTTCGGCCTTTTGAACGTCGTGTAGTCTATACGAGCAAAGAAGACATTCTGGCAAGATGGGAAAATGACTCCAGCTCGGTCAATATCAGTTCAAAAGTTATAAATCTAGTCTCAAGTTGAAGAGAACATTCTGCTCTACAATTTGAGACCAAATTCGTAATTTTCGAACCAATATTGACCGAGCTGAAGTCATTCTCCCTTCTTGCCAGAATGTCTTCTTATTTGCTCGACCAGACTGTAGTGGACCTTCGAGAGTATATACTTCAAAGTAGTCAGTGAGCCCACTACTATAGAGAGTCAGTGTCTCGAGGTGGAGCATCTCAACTGCTTGGCCACTCTATATTGCTCTTTAGAACAACTCAGAGCGGCGCAATTGGAATTCTAGCGCCGTGCTCGAAAGCCTCTCCATGGTTCCGCGTCTCTAAGCCAACAATAGAGACAAAGGTCGTTGTATAAACTGTCCAAGCAAAGAAGACCCTCTGGCAAGATGGGAGAATGCCTCAAGCTCCATCAATATTGGTTCAAAAGTTATCAATTTGATCTCAAATTGAAGGAAACAATTTGATCTACTATTAAGACCTCATTTAAAATTCTTAAACAAATATTGACCAGCCTAAAGTCATTTTCCCATCTTGCCAGATGGTCTTCTTTGCTTGGACAGTCTATATCAAGGGGTTTGCGAGGTGGCTCTCCTCTGAGAGTCCATAGCAGCTCTCCTCATCTGGTCAAAATCTCAAGACTATTTATTATTGATCGAGTTCAGGCAAGCAATGCCTGTGGACGGGGAAGCTTTTGTCATATTTTATGCATAAACTGGAGGGATATTGCTGAATTTCATGCGCATTAAACTCAAGAGCCTTCATTTTCCAAGAAACAAAGTTTTGGGATACACTATTGAGGAAGTGAAATTTGATTTTCCGAGAATTATTTCGTGAGAAGCACTGGCGGCTCGTGCCCACGAAACAGGTGAAGTGCCCTTATCTTTTACTGTACAGCACTTCACCTGTTTCGTGGGCACGAGCCGCCAGTGGTGAGAAGTTGGTAAGTTTGTGAATCTCGTATGGTTGTTACTGTATCAAGTTTCTCATCTGATGAGAAGAGAGAATTTCATGTAATATAAGTCTCCAAGAACATAGGTTCAAAATCCATTAACTCTAAATAGAGTTAAAAATATTTCCTTTTTTAATAATTGAAGTCAGTAGAGTGAATTCAAAAAGCAAGGGAATTGAAAGGGAAATACATTATAATTTTTTGGAAATATATGAACATTTTCAAATTGTAGAAGATGTTTGCTGAATGTTTCTAAGATCGGAACTTTTAAGATAATTGATCACCCCCCCCCTTTCTACCATAAACCGATAAACCTGATACACTGGCGGCTTGTGCCCACGAAACAGGTGAAGTGCCCGTATCTTTTACTGCACAGCACTCGTGTGACCTTTAAAATTAGAATAAGAAAAATGAGAATATATTTTCTTAATTAAAAAGAATAATAAAAATAAAAAAATTTCAAGATGATTGGTATTTCCTCAAATACTCTCTCTTAATGGTCTGTCAATTCTCTTCTGTGGTGGAGTGGTAGAGTGGGCATTACTGTCCAAACTTCGCCACGTCATTAAAATAAAGAAGTCATTCTATTCTATTCTATTCTATTCTATTCTATTCTATTCTATTCTATTCTATTCTATTCTATTCTATTCTATTCTATTCTATTCTATTCTATTCTATTCTATTCTATTCTATTCTATTCTATTCTATTCTATTCTATTCTATTCTATTCTATTCTATTCTATTCTATTCTATTCTATTCTATTCTATTCTATTCTATTCTATTCTATTCCTCAAATGTGTGATACAAGCTTGTATAAGCATCAGGCCTATCATTTATTGATTTTTATGAATTCAGCTTTTGTTTTCCCTGATCATAATCATCATCATCATCATCCGATTGGCATACTGACAATGATAATCATCATAGGTTCTTGTTTAAGTGTGAGTGTGTGTGTGTGTAAGCTCGACGAGCAAAGAAGACATTCTGGCAGGATGGGAAAATAACTCCAGCTTGGTCAATATTGGTTTAAAAATTGTAAATTCGGTTTAAAATTGTGGAAGACCTTTTGTTTTACAATTTGACACCAAATTCATAGTTTTTGTACCAATATTGACCAAGCTGTAGTCATTTTCCCATGTTGCCAGAATGTCTTCTTTGCTCAAGCAGACTATACCTTTGTCCAAACCAGTAGGCTACTCCCGACGAAGCATTGTTTATCAGTATGATAAGCGCAGGTTTAAGGGCTGTCTCAAGGGACCAGCCCATCAAGTGTGACTGCTGGTTCAACATTTGCACGTCAGAGAGCGCGCTGGCGTCAGGTTTCCAGGGAGAAATGTTGTGTGTGAGAGAGAGTGAGAGAGTATGAGTTAGGGAAGAGAGTCAGCATTAGACTGTAAGGATGAGGCCATACTGCCGGTGGGTGGAGCCAGCGATAATAGAATATGAGATTATTTCTATAGAATATTTCTATATTCTATTCTCTCTGGTGGAGCTAGTCAGTCCAAGTAAAGAAGACACTCTGGGAAGATGAGAAGATGACTCCAGCTCGGTCAATATTGGTTCAAAAATCATAAATTTGGTCTTAAATTGTAGGAAACATTCTGATCCACAATTTGAGACCAAATCAATAATTTTTGAACCAATATTGACCGAGCTGAAGTCATTATCTTATCTTTCCAGAGGGTCTTCTTTGCTTGGACAGACTATATCATTGCCTGTGATAGCATTGTGGGGGAAACTGGATGTTCTGGATAGTGTCAGTTAACTATTTTTATTGTAATGCACGGTTTTTCCAAGCACACTCAAATTTGAGGGACCCCCAAGTTAACTGGAGTTTACTGAATTTTCTATACTTATCATAGAAAATGTCAGCTGTTCATCAAAATTTGAGGGTCCCTCAACTTTGAGTGTGTTTGGAAAAACCCGGCATGAGTCTCTCCATATTCTTTGATATTGTTCAGCCGCAATCTTCAAATTCTCGAATATGGTCAACATTTTAATCTCAATATTTAAAGGCAGGCCCCAGGCTATAAATGGGCAAACTGGGCAGATGCCCAGGGCGCCAAATTTTTGGGGGCGCAAAGTAGAAGTAATGATAAAAGTAAATAACAGGAACAAATTAGCTACTGTACTAAGAATATCTGACATTTTTTTAAATATATACAGAGTGTTTCAGGGGGGATGTGCAATACTTCTCAGGCTGATTCCTTATTTCAAGTAGAGCAAAAAGTTCCGTTGGAGATAGCCTACCCCAAAAACGTTTTATTGCTAAGATTACAATGGCGGAAATCTTACATTTTTAAAAAGATTTTATTTTCAAATTTTCAAAACCTTTATTCAGGTTTAAAAATGACCAATTCCTGTGTAAAATTAGCTGAGGAATTCAATAAAACCAATGGAGTTTGTAACTTGAACACTCCCAACCATTCTTAAGAGCCTCCTGTAGCCTATACAGAATAGCTCTTGTTGTTTAACTCAATGACAAGACAAAGGCTGTGATTGGCCACAGCTATTCGACTGGCCGCCACTACTAACTCCGTTTACAAGAGGCTTTAGAAACAGATAAAAATTTTAAGATAACATTCATTGTTCTAATATGTATGAAAGCGGAGTTAATATTGAAGGAATTCAGCTTTACAACTTATTGCCGGCAAGAAATTCAAAATTAAAGAGAGGAAGGATTGAAAGAATGAGTGCCTTTTGAGGGATTCGATTTGCATTGTGAAATGCACAGAATCAAAAAAAAAATTCAAAAAATCCATAGTTAAAGTCTGTCCAAGCAAAGAAGACCCTCTGTCAAGATGAGAAAATTACTCCAGCTCGGACAATATTGGTTCAGAAATTATTGATTTGTTCTCAATCGTAGAAAACATTCTGATCCACAATTTGAAACCAAATCAATAATTTTTAAACCAATATTGACCGAGCTGGAGTCATTTTCTCATCTTGCCAGAGGGTCTTCTTTGCTGGCACAGACTATACCCACCCCTTCTGTAGGATGCTGAAAAATGAAATGAAATGGAAAAAAATGAAATCGACCACGTGTAAACATAGAACTGCACTGTGCGTTCTATCCACATTGGTCGATTTTGTTTGCTGCACTGCATTCTGTATAATATTTTCATAAACATTTGCTGCATGCTTTGCAGCACATAAAATCGACCAATGTGAATAGAACGCAATTTGTGGATTGGTCGATTTTGTGTGCTACAAAGCATGCAGCCAATGTTTAAGCAAATATTATGCAGCATACGGTGCAGCAAACAAAAAACGACCAGTGTGAACGGGCGAGGGATTCATTTTTCGTTTCCATTGTAGCGAGCGTGTAATGGCAAGCCATTATGATTTATTATTAACAGTATGTTCCATTCCATTTCTGTTGGAATTCTCATCAGATTTTTCCGGAGGTTTTGTCGGCGGTATTCTTTTAATTAGCATCATTGCATTATTCATTGTAATCGCCCAAAGCGGCTGTTTCAGAGCAGAGTGGATTTCGTGCTTCAATTGGCAGACAGAGTGCGCTGCTGTGCTGAAAAGCTGTATCATCGCAAATTCATTCATTTTCTGTTAATATTTCGAGCATACTTTGTTGCTGATACATATAACAGGAGAGCGAATCGCAATCCTCATTATTCGGACATTTTACTGACGTGCTCATTATAATAGACATTATTATTATGTGGAATCTGACCTATTAATGTAAATGATAGGTAATCAGAATAAGTAATTAGTAAACACTTATAATGCCGTACTACTAGCCTATAGTCTGTTCAAGCAAAGAAGACCCTCTGGCAAGATGAGAAAATGACTCCAGCTCGGTGAATATTGTTTTAAAAATTATAGGTCTGGGCTCAATTGTTGGAAACATTCTGATCTACAATTTGAAATCAGATAAATAATTTTTGAACCAATATTGACCAAGCTGTAGTCATTTTAACATCTTGCCAGAGGGTCTTCTTGGCTTGGACAGACTAATAAAGACATTACATTAAATCCAGATGATTGAATATGAGGATTGAAAATTACAGATGATAACCAGTATCAAGTGAGATTTTCTACCACAATATAAACTTCACAGCTATCACAGTCTGTCCAAGAAAAGAAGACATTCTGGCAAGATGGGAAAATGAAATGACTCCAGCTCAATATTTGTTTAAAGCTTATAAATTTGGTCTCAAATTGTATAAACCCTTCTGCTCTACACTTTTGGACGAAATTTACAATTTTTGAACCAATATTTGCCGAGCTGGAGTCATTTTCCCATCTTGCCAGAATGTCTTCTTCGCTTGGACAGACTTTACTTAACAAGTTTCAAGGTATGAGAATAATATACTATAATATGTAAATATATTATCACATTACAAGGTGGAATTGAATCATGAAAATGCCTATTGGAAAGGAAAAACGAATGTGTTAGAACCAAATTAATAATTAATTAATCGTTATAACCTTATCATCGTTTTTAAATTTCACTAGCAACAGTACTCACGATTTCATGACATATGAAACGTGTATCAGGGCATATCTTCGTATATACATATGCTGATTGTACGTTGATATGATATGTACATTGAAATTGATATGTTCACCTTATTGTAAGCTGAAGATGTGGCTCAATGTCCCGAAATGCGTCCGACTAGCAACGGAATTGTTAAAGCAGAAAGTTAAAGTAAGTTAAATAAAAAAAGAGATTGGGAAAATTAATTAAGAGAATAAGTATGAAGACAAAAGAATAAAATTAATTATGTAATGTCAATGAAGAGGTTCTTTGAAAACGTATTCAACTCAACTTGTGAGGCCTTTATGTATTCTTAACCAATAGGATTACATCACTAGAATGTCAGTAGCATATTAGTGTGTAGAGCCTTTTGAGTGGAATTGCACAAACTTAACACTGTGTAACATGTGAGTTTGGACAGCGCTAGAACATACATTGTCACAGGACAGTGCTTCATGTGTTTGTGTATTGTAGTAAGCCACTATTATCACTGTGCTGAAGCTGGTTGACATTTGAGACAAATTCTGAGGCAAGATGAGAGGGTAAGAGGGCGAGAGAGAATGAGAGAGGCTGAGAGAGAAAAATAGCGAGAGTTAGAGAGAGGGAGTGATAGTGTGGTGGGTGAGAGAGGGTGCTTGGATAAACCTATAGTCTGTACAAGCAAAGAAGACCCTCTGGCAAGATGAGAAAATTACTTCATCTCGGTCAATATTGGTTCAAAAAATATTGATTTGGTCTCAAATTGTAGATCAGAATGCTTCCTACAATTTAAGACCAAATCAATAACCTTTGAACCAATATTGACCGAGCTGCAGACATTTTCCCATCCTGCCAGAGGGTCTTCTTTGCTTGGACAGACTGTACAAACTAGCTCAATAATATTAGAGGAAGACGGCACAAAGACGTTTCATTTACGTTCGTATCTGTGAGGTAATAAACGCTCTATGCACTGGCGGCTCGTGCCCACGAAACAGGTGAAGTGCTGTACAGTAAGAGATACGGGCACTTCACCTTTATCGTGGGTACGAGCCGCCAGTGGTTCTATGTTTTGTCTCTCATCTGTACCTACAACATTGTATAGTATGTTAGGTAAGTACAATTAATATTTGGTTGGTCCAGACCACTATAGTTTGGGCGAGCTGAAAAGATGCATAATATTCAAAATCGAATTTGATTGTTCACATCAGTACATATTTAAAATACTCATTTAATTCGTTTCCCATTACGAGCTAGGCTTATATTAGTAAATATTTCATTTTTGGACTACCACTTATGACTTTGCAGTCAATTTTGGAGGAATTACTGAAATTTCGTGGAAATAGTTCAATGTGAAACATTTAAAATATTGAAGACCAACAACGATCACAAAAGATCGATAAATCCAATAAAATAAAATTCAAACCTATTTATGACATTTTAAAGTGGGGGAGGTTAATTTTCACAGAAAAAATGTGGTACAGGGTTAGAACATTTTTTTCTCCACGAAAATATTGTTATAATGGATTCAAATGACGTGAAGTTTTTTAATAATTGCACTTGTATTACTAGGTTTCTGGGGAATTAACATTTATTTACACTTCTTTCTTGGATATAGCCTAGGCAATGGGATACTGTGCATGTTTTTATTGTTTAAATGAAATTCCATGTACTATTTATACAGGGTGTTTCAGGAGGAATGTGCAATACTTCTCAGGCTGATTCGTTACACCAAGTAGACAAAAAAGTTCCATGGGACCAACCCCCAAAAACGCTTTGTTACTGAGACAACAATGGCGGAAAATTGAGAATTTTCAAAATATATTGATTTTTCTAATTTTCTAAAAGCTTTAGTGAGGTTCCAAAATAATCAATTCCTATGTAAAATAAGCTGGGGAGTTCAATGAAACCAGTTCCAAGTTTGTAACTTTAACGGTTATTGAGATAATTGGGAAAAATATGCTAGAAAACGCCATTTTTCAAAAATCAGAGTTATAACTGGATAAGGGAACATAAAATTGTATTTTCTATTAATGGAAGTTGAAGAGAGTCGGAATCTAAAGAAAAAGTTAAATGGCGGCGATTGTGTAACCCTTACCCAAATCTGAGAAATAGCGATCAAAAATCGCAAAATCGTTACTAAACACAAATTTATCACTTGTGCTATGTTTTGTCAATTTTGCGATTTTTGATCGCCATTTCTGAGATTTGGGTAAGATTTACACAATCGCCATCATTTAACTTTTTCTTTTGAATCCGACTTTCTTCAACTTCCATTAATGAAAAATACAATTTTATGATTCCTTATCCAGTTATAACCCTTATTGTTGAAAAATTGCGTTTTTTAGCATATTTTTCCAATTATCTCAATAACCGTTAAGTTACAAACTTGGAACTGGTTTCATAGAATTTCTTAGCTATTTTTACATAGGGATTGATTATTTTAGAACCTCAGTAAAGCCTCTAAAAAATTAGAAAAATGAATATTTTTTGAAATATCTCAATTTTCCGCCATTGTTATCTCAGTAACAAAGCGTTTTTTGGGGTTGGTCCCACGGAACATTTTTGTCTACTTGATGTAAGGAATCAGCCTGAGAAGTATTGCACATTCCTCATGAAACATCCTGTATACTACAGTTTACAGAGACTCTATACTAGGGTAAAAAACTCCATACTATATTATAGAAAACTCGAGGAATGTTGAAAATCTTTAAGAATTAGAGTTCAGAGATGCCTTAAAACAAAATGAACAACTCAAACATTTCCATTCATTCATAACTTATGAAACTTATATTATCAAATTTTTTGAGAAAACAAACTGCTTCTATTAGAAGCTTCAAACTGCTTCGACCCTGAAAATGCAAGCAATTTTCTTCGCCTTTTCAATTCGAGACTTTGCAATTGTTTCCTTCTGGAAAACACAAATTTCAATAGCAGCAGTGAAGTACTCTGCTCAAGCAAAGAAGACCCTCTGGCAAGATGGGTAAATGACTCCAGCTCGGTCAATATTGGTTCAAAGATTATTGATATGGTCTCAAATTGTAGAAAACATTCTGACCTGAAATTTGATACCAAATGAATATTTTTTGAACCAATATTCACCGAGCTGCAGTAATTTTCTCATCTTGCCGGAGGGTCTTCTTCGCTTGGACGAGAAAGTTGAAAAAAGTTGTGCGAGTCAATAAGTCAACAGGCGACAAATGGTACAAACACTCAAGTTGTAGAAAAAGTTGCTGGCGCTGAGGGAAAACTTGAAAAGCCATTCTGTGGAGCGGCAAATGGGGTGCGAGTGAGAGAGAAGCTTGGTTGTGGGAGGGGGGAGTTGTGGGCGAATTTGGTGGGAGGATGCAAAACATGGAGAAAGTGAAAAGGAAGAGACAAAAGAAAAGAGTATGAGATGGTATGTTGGGGAGGAGGAGGAAAAGAGAGTGGAGAAGTAGGAGGAAGAGGAGGAGAAAAGGAAGGATGAGAAGGGAGAGAGAAAGGAGGGGAAGAAGAAAAAAGAAGGAAAAGGAGGAGGTGGAGGAGTAGGAGGAGGAGGAGAAGGAGGAGGAGGAGAAGGAGGAGGAGGAGGAGGAGGAGGAGGAGAAGGAGGAGAATGAGGAGGAGGAGGAGGAGGAGGAGGAGGAGGAGGAGAAGGAGGAGGAGGAGGAGAAGGAGGAGGAGGAGAAGGAGGAGGAGGAGGAGGAGGAGGAGGAGAAGGAGGAGGAGGAGAAGGAGGAGAAGAAAAAGCAAGTCAGTACAAAGAGTGATCGAAAATTCATGCATTTGAATATTTTAAGCCGCGTAAAAGTGACGGAACAGGAAAAATAATAAAGTATGACTTTTTCAAAGATTTTTGTTTTTTCACAACCTGAGTATAGAAAGTGGCTTCAATGCAACATATCCGGAAAATTTACTTTTAGTAAAAATAACGTGTATTCTTCGAATAATAGAACGTTATTTTGAATATAAATTGAATGTTTTGCTACAATTTTACATTTAATTTTCAAACAATAATTATTATTATACCTATACATTTTTTTATCTTGTTACTCTGTCTTGCGAAAAATCTCTAACACCCCATATGTTTTCGATTATATCTCGGCTCATAGGCCACATAGAGAGTTCTGGTTTTTACTAGTTGATTGGTACCATCCGACACTACAATTTCAGCAACGTTTTTATTGGATTTGTTGTCAGCCTGAATAGTTTTTAATTAAATAAATAAAATTTGAAGTAAGACAATTTGTTTGTGTTTATTTACGAGTGTGTATTGGTGAATCAGGTGATCAGCAAATTTTGAAATATTCCGCTATCATCAATAATATGAAATATGATGTATTTGGTCTTATATTGTAGATCAGATTGTTTCCTACAATTTGAAACCCAATTTATTCTTTTTGAAGCAATATTGACCGTGCTGAAGTCATTTTCCCATCTTGCCAGAATGTCTTCTTTGCTTGGACATACATGGATGATCAGAGTAAACATGAAATTAGATTAAAGCAAACCTTACAATAGGTAATGCAGTTCACTGTATAGATTTTTCATCTTTGCTTGAACAGACTATATCTGAGATTGTGCTGTGGTTAAAATTATAAGCATTCAATAAAATCCAAGTTCTGCGAGAATAGCAACAATAATATTAATATCAGGCATTGCATTTGAAGTCAATTGGAGTGGGAAGCAGTCTGTCCGCCTGCCAGCTCAACTCGCCTTGCTATTGGTCTCCCCACTCAACCACTACTCCCCACCTCACTAACCACTAGCCACGCCCTCAGCCAATCGTGAGCCAGCGGTGAAAACCACAATCACTCGTAATAGTTCTCTAGCTTGCCACTAGATGGTGATAGCTTCTTACCAACAGTTGCTTCTTCTTCTTCTTCTTCTTTTTTCTTCTTCTTCTTCTTCTTCTTCTTCTTCTTCTCCATTCTTCTTCATCTTCTTCTTCTTGTTCTTCTTCTTCTTCTTCTTCTTCTTGTTCTTCTTCTTCTTCTTCTTCTTCTTCTTCTTCTTCTTCTTCTTCTTCTTCTTCTTCTTCTTCTTCTTCTTCTTCTTCTTCTTCTTCTTCTTCTTCTTCTTCTTCTTCTTCTTCTTCTTCTTCTTCTTCTTCTTCTTCTTCTTCTTCTTCTTCTTCTATCTTCTTTCTCCTCTATCTATCTCTTCAACTTTCTGCTCCTCACTCTCTCTCACCCCCTTCTCTACCTTCATCCACTTTCCTTCCTCCTTCTATCAGTGTCTTTCTGTGTCTTGAGTGTTTATTGGAGAGATGTCTTGGACCATTCCTCTCCAAGAATGGACATTTATATGTCTAAACTCCGCCATTTCATGTAGATACAGCACAAATTTATATTACCGTAGGTTATTGAATCCTACATCTGTGTCATTTTGCAAGTTTTTATAGTTTATAATTAGCCAACTTGAGCAAACCATAATGATTGTAATTAGTGTCTTCTTCTTCCTCAGCTTATCCCCGTTTCTACCTAAATCCACCTGTAACCCGCATGTTCAGAATTTGATGTTTGACTATATAAGAATAATGTGCTATTTTTGTACCTTTTTGTACTACCAATTAAAAATTTTGTTAACCTACCAGAAACGAGATATTTGAAAAATAAAGTGCGGGTTACAGGTGGACACCCCTACCCGCATTTTTAATTTTTCAATATTTGAGAATGCCATAATAATGTACTATTTTTGCACCTTATTGTACCACCAATGAAGAATTTTGTTGAACTACCAGAACCGAGATTTTTGGAAAATAAAGTACGGGTGACATGTGACACCCCTACCCGCATATGGAATTTCTCCAATCTAATTATACCAAATTAATGTACTATTTTTGTACCTTTTTGTACCACCAATTAAAAATTTTGTTAACCTACCAGAACCGAGATATTTGAAAAATAAAGTGCGGGTTACAGGTGGACACCCCTACCCGCATATGGAATTTCTACAATCTAATTATACCAAATTAATGTACTATTTTTGTACCTTTTTGTACCACCAATTAAAATTTTTGTTACCACATCAGAACCGAGATATTTAAAAAATAAAGTATGGGTGAGGGGGGTGGAGAAAAAAATGAAATTTTCAATAAAATTTCCATTATAGATTTTAATTCAAATCTGACTGAAACATTATTTTCTACGACCTTTGCAGCATCAGAAACGGATGTTAGATGAAGATTTATTACAACAAGAGGTAAGGAAGATGCGTAATTAAAAACTGATTAGAGGTGGATATTTGTAGGCCTATAACAACTTACCCTTGAATAAATATTAGATTATCTCCATGCTAGAATGTTAAACCCCTTTCCCACTATCAAGGAGCATCGAAAAAGATTTTTGTTACTAGCTTAATCCAGAGATATAATATGCAAAATCGTTATATTGATTGGTGAAGGCGATGACGGTGTTTAGCCTACCCATCAGAATGTGAAATTTATCAACTGAAAAACTGATCGATTATAGTTTCTTCTGTTACTGTTGGAGTATTCGAAGAATTGAAACATTTTTTATTCAAATTTTGAAGAAAATTTATGAATTTCAGATAACATTATTGTAATTTTCTCGAAATAATCTAGTCAGATATTCATGTTGATTACAGTTTTGTAGATTTGTAAAGTGAATTACTCTTTGATAATTCGTTTTTAAAGAATAAAGTTATTGTAACACAACTGAGAATTTTCTGAAAAATTTGAGTATTTCAACAGTTGAACATTATTTTCAAAACATGATAGATGCGGATATAAATTTTTATCACGATTTATGAGTTTTCAAGCTCATAGGAACAAATAAGGTACACCATTCACAAATGTTATAGTCTGAAAGACATTACAATTGTATTTTAATACATCCCTCAGTTGATAAACATTCCTCTTCTACAAAAAATGCAGATTAAAAGTGATGTGACTTATTGTAGTAATTCCTATAATGTCACTGTTCCTTTACAAGAATTCAATTCAGAAATTTGATCGCTTCATAATTATATAATTCTCTTATTGATTGATATAACGTCTATCAGATTATATGATTCTACGACCGTAGAGTTGCAATTTCAATTTCGGTGCAATAAGCCTTTCAGAAATTGTACCTCAAGATTCCAATTATTCAACATTCTATTGAAATGAAATGGAAATATTCTTTATCAGGCGGAGTTTGGACTAGGAATCCTTTCTACCACTCAACCTTTCATTGTCATGCTTGAAGCGATCCTATGTAATTTTTAACTCAAACTTGAGTAGAATATAAATAATTACAGTAATTAGTTCAGTAGGTTATAAGAGTTCGTTATTTTACATCAGAAGATTCATTTGTAAATCAGTGTAATACAGTGATACTATAAAATAGATTTTGGTCAGTGAATATGTAAAATTATAAATTTCTTTTTGGGATTGTAATGTACCAAGAAAGTGGTCAGATTTTCTATAAGATTTCAATTGCTTAGAAGAAACGATAAGCTCTATCATTCGTTATTGATTATTAGGCCCCCTAGATACTGTAATACTTGATGTGCTGGCTGGGACAGTAAGATATGGTAAGAAGAGATGGTGATGTGATCTCCCAATTAGAATCTTATTCTATTTCGTTTGTACAGGTGTCAGGCTCAGTTCGTTAAATTCTTTAGTTTTGAATCTTCAAGGACCCTACAGCTAGTTAGTGTCGAATAGAATATTGATGAAAGTCTTAGTTTTGATTGTAAAGTGTGAGGCTCAGCTTTGTTGACATCCAATTCAAGGTTTCAACGATGAGTAACCAGAAGTTGTCGTGGAGCTGAACCGGATCTTATTCTGATTTTCTAACAATATCAAATTTTAATTCAAACGTTGTTCACTGTCATTGTTGATAATGTCTTTTCAATTGTAGTTTAAATTTATCCAATTTTCTCTTATATAATCAACTTCTAATTCTGTATACTAATATTTTTAGTTATTTAGTTGAATTATTACCATATTTTAGTGCATTTCATTTGAAAAAATGCACAATTGGTCTTGCCCTGACAATCGAAAATTTATGATGTGATATATTTTTTACACGTTTCCGAGCCCCTAGAACACGAATTTGATGTCCGTTCAAATTCATATATCTCTATATATATATTTATATATGTACAGTTTCTTGTTAACACGATAACTCCCGAAGGGCTTGTCGGAGAGCGACCAAATTTTGCACAAAAATCATTAGTGTTAATATCTCGGTCAAGTTCGTTAACCAGCCAAATTGGTCCAAGGGTAGGGGGTGAAATCAGGGGATGAAAATTTTGAAAAATCACTACAAATCGACCAATAACGTGATCGTTTTGAAAATTGGTGGGTATAATACCCTTATTATTCCCTACAATTTGAGCCATCAACGAAAAAAATCCAATCAAAAATGGCAGAGAAAATGGCGAATAACACAATGCCAAAAATTGTGTTTTTCGAAAACGGCGCCTTTGAATTCATACCTTGAATAGCTCATTATAAGTCATATGATTTGAGCCATCATAGAATTGCATTTGAAATGCACTCTTTCCGACCGCCAGCTGCCGGAGTGAATTTTTTTTTCTTTTATAAAGCTCACGACCAGACATAAGGGCACGGCCACATGGGCAGCTTTTTGCTGCAAATTTTGTCAACACCTGTGAAGATGTTCCCGACTCGTTAAAATTTTTAATAAAAATCATGCAATAATATAGTTCTAAAGTCGAGTAATTTTGTACAATCAAAAGAAATTTCACATCCTTCTCAATTTTGAAATAATGATGATAGAAATTTTTTTTGTCCAGATTCCAATTAAAATTACGCCATAATTTAGTACTGAATTTCGTATCAATTGAACCACCAAACAAAACATTTGTACCCCTTACCATTTTAGGGTAGAAGTGATTGAAAAGGGGTGACTGGACCCCATCCTGAGCCAAATACCAAAACAAAGTTAGAATTTATTATTATTTTTATGATAGAAAATCAGCTGGTGCGGCCTGACGAGCATGAAAGTGCTGCAAATATTTGCTGCAAACGAATAGGTCACGATTCATTTTTCTCAGCAGCAGCTAGTTGAGATTTCAGTTTCATTTCAGACAGCTTAGTAATGGCGAGAGATGCGTAGGGGAGTACGTTAAGCAATATCAGCTGATTTTCTATCATTGAAATAATATTGTACAAAAAATTGAATAAATTCAAAACTCTAGCTTTGTTTTGGTATTTGGCTCAGGATGGGGTCCAGTCACCCCTTTTCAATCACTTCTACCCTAAAACGGGAAGGGGTAGAAATTTCTTGTTTGGTTGTTCAATTGATACAAAATTCAGTACTAAATTATGGTGTAATTTTAATTGGAATCTGAACAAAAAATTCTCTATCATCATTATTTCAAAATTGAGAAGGGATGAAAATTTTATTTTGATTGTACAAAATTACTCAAATTGAGAACTATATTATGGCATGATTTTTATTAAAATTTGAACGAGTCGGGAACATCTTCACAGGTGTTGACAAAATTTGCAGCAAAAAGCTGCCCATGTGGCCGTAGCCTAAGGCTTGTGAGCTTCATGTTTTTTGTAATGTTTATTGAAGATATGAAACTTATCTATTAAGAAAAATTTAAATACTGAACCGTATTTCTAAACAATTTGTATACTGTACAAAGAATAATTAGAATTTCATTTCATTTCAATTATATTATAAATAAATTTCATTTCAATAGCAAAAAAAACTCCGATTTTATTCTAAACAATTTATTTATTTACAAACGTGATACAACAATGAGAGGTTTACAGCGGTAAGCCTTAACAAACCTCATTAAGAACAAATGAATTACACAAAATTGAACATTCATAAACAATATGATGAATAATAAGGAAATAATTATGGGAAAATTTATGGAAAAAAAGGGCCACGCAATATAATAAACACGTGTCCCATGCTAACCTTATGGGGAAAATAGTCGTCTTCAGAGTAAAAAAATTTGTTCCAGCAGCTGGCGGTCGGAAAGAGTGCATTTCAAATGCAATCCTATGATGGCTCAAATCATATGACTTATAATGAGCTATTCAGGGTATGAATTCAAAGGTGCCGTTTTCAAAAAACCCATGAAAAACACAATTTTTGGCATATTATTTGCCATTTTCTCCACCTTTTTTGATTGGATTTTTTCCGTTGATGGCTCAAATTGTAGGGCATAATAAGGGCATTATACACACCAATTTTCAAAACGATCAAGTTATTGGTCGATTTGTAGTGATTTTTTAAAATTTTCATCGCCTAATTTCACCCCCTTCCCTTGGACGAATTTGGCTGGATAACGAACTTGACCGAGATATTAACACTAATAATTTTTGTGCAAAATTTGGTCGCTATCCAACAAGCCCTTCGGGAGTTATTGTGTTAACAAGAATCTGTACATATATAAATATATATAATAGAGAGATATATGAATTTGAATCATGTTCTGGAGTGTAAAATTAACTTACTCAAATTATTTCAACAATCAGCTTGAGAAAAAAAAATTTTAATTAGCATAAAACATCATGTGGCCACTATAGAATCAGTACCTAGCCACTACTGAATCATAGTGGCCACCTTAGAATCCAAATCGAGTCTTACAAAAAAATTAATTACTCATTTGTCAATTGACATATTCGCTATCTCAAGGAATAGGTCAATCAAAAAGTATCTGGGCTACATTTTTATTGATTTTTGGATAAGATAACTGATATATGGACCCACAATTCGGCATCAACTATGAAAAATTCCTTAAACATGGCCACTACTGGTGCTTCTACCTTATATTGTTTAGGAGATAAATCAGGTTAAAAATGAATATCTCTCACAATCTTACTAAGTTTGATTGTCTAATCACTGTCTAATAAATCTAATCTACAAGTGGTACCATATCTACAAGTCTTGTAGATTATATATAATATATCTTTTATAATCTACAAGTCTTGTAGATTATTTAAGATTATTATGGTACCACAGTGATTAGATTTAAGATCGATGAAGCCTGAAAGCACTCAATAAAGTACCTAACCTTCTGAGAGTAAATTTGAAATAAATATATTATATACTGCACTTATTCTCAGCAGAGTACAGTATTGAAGTATTTACAAATTTTTACTGATAAGTGCTTAAAGTAATAACAAAATCATACATGAGAATTCCGTTTGATTTAATAAAAATGCATATTATCTTGTATTATAACATCACATGTTAAGAACAATTATTGATAGACTATGTAGCTAATATCGTATAGTACACTTGAACTGCTATCACTTGATTTAACTTTTAAATATTTTCCAATAAAATGAATAATTTTCTCTTCTATTCTATTAATTTAGATGTGAAAATAATACGTTGAAAGGAATAATAAATTCATTTCATTTTGATTTTCTCACCACTAGTACGGTAACCGTTATAAACGCAAGATAAACAGAGATTTAAACATCCTATAAGTAGAAAAATCCAACAATAGAAGAAATGAAATTTAATAGATAAAATAATGATAATGTAATAACAGGAGAAATATTTTTATTGGGTTGTAATTATTATAATAATTGGGTTGTAATTTATTCAATACACTGGGTTGTAATACCAACAATGCAGTCACTATTTTTTTAATACAGAAAGAAACTGTTAATTTCACTTTCTTGAGTGGAGGCCTTTCGTGTCCACAATCACATTGTCAACATTGTAAAGAAGACCCTCTGGCAAGATGATAAAATGACTCCAGCTCGGTCAATATTCATTGGTTCAAAAATAATTGATTCGGTCTCAAACGTAGGAAACATTCTGATCTACAATTTGAGATCAAATCAATATTTTTTCAACCAATATCGACCAAGCTGGAGTCATTTTCTCATCTTGCCAGAGGGTCTTCTTTACATTGGTTGACAATGTGTTTGTGCAACACGAAAGGCCTCCACTCCAGAAAGAGCAATTAACAGTTCCTTTCTCTATAAAAAATCGTGACTGACTGCATTATCGGTATCACAACCCAGTGAATATTTACACTTAGCAGCTCGTCATGCATCAAGAAACCACCTTCTTCAATATTTTATTGTTATTTTTTCAATATTTCAAGCATAAATGATAATTAATAGCTATAAGGAGGATGCGGTTGCTGTGGCGGAACATCTTCTGGCGGATAATAATTACATGGAATCAATCCAGGACCACATGACATCGGCTCAGCCTGAAATCATGCAAAATGTATTATTAATCTATAGCCAGTGGTCACCAAATAATGGCGGACCGCGGTCCGGATCCAGTTTTGTGCGGACTGCGATGTCATACCGATCTCAATGGAAAAAAACTTAGAATAAATCATATAACCAAAAACACCATAAGAAACCCTCTAACTTCTAAATAAAATTGAATTATCAAGAAACAAACAGAACCAATGCATGAGAGCGGCGCTCCCATACCATTTTCCCCAAAAATACATTTTTCCTGAGAGGCGTCATTCTTAAATTCTTTGAAATTATTCTCTTAATAGTTTTATAAGAAACAGGTACAAAACATTGTTCAGATTTGCTAAAAACGCTCCAATTCAAGTGTGATCTTTTTAAATTTCCCGGGGGAGGGCCCTCGGACCCCCCTTCTCCTGGTGAGCCCACCGCTTGCATATAAAACTATTGAAGTCTAGTACTGTCCTAAGTTACACAAAGTAAAACTGAGTCTAAATTTTATAAACAAGTTCTACAAAAACCAACTTGATAGAATCTTACCAGCCTGAATACATAAATGAATATTATATTAGCACAAGATCGTCAATAGTAGGCTAAATCAGCATAGTTTTTTGTGTATAATACACCATCCATCTTTTTTTTGCTAGCAGCCATTTTCTAAGACAGAACTCACAAAACACTGTCAACCAATTACAAAGGAGCAGGCGGGGCATGAAGGCGTGTTCAAGTCAAATCTGAAACATCACTCGATAACTACTGCCATGTAGGCTACTGTTTGAACTAGGAAACTTTTCTAATCGATGTTTTCGGCCATTTTGATCGTAGGCGGAGCTTGGAGGCGTGTCCAATGGAACTATGGAAGTCGAAGCAAGTCACCCTATTGCTACTGCCATCTGCTGGCTGAACTTGGAACTATTTCGAATGTTATTCAAGAAAGTTGGGTAGAGAAGTGAAAATGGCTTAAGTCCTCAATTTGCTTGTTATTGAGGTTCCGATTTTTTGTTAAAACATCTTTATTTCCAGTGAAATGAAATATTTATGATGATACCCAATATTTTTCTGTGAAAAATTTATTATTTCTTCCTTATGTGCTTTCAAGCAAACTAATAAAATAAATTCATCAATAATTAACAATTCAATATTTTAATGATAAAGTACAGTACAATGTGACAGTTTTGCTCAATGTAGCTATTTTTTATTAATTCCTGTAGGCTTTTGCTTATCACGTATCCAATACATAAAAATACGAAACAATGCGTTGGGATACGTTAAAATAAGCAAGTCCCTAGAACCTTTTTTGCCACAACACATGCAACATTGCTATTGCTAATGAGAAAACTGTGAACACCCAAGGCAGCTTGAATCATGTTCGGCTTTGAACATACTATAATATGTTGAATTGCATTTGTCTGGTAATGGTGAGGGGGGGCGCTTGGTAAAATCTCACACAGGGCGCCAAAAAACCACGCGAGACATGATAATTTCAATTTTTTATCTCAAAGGACTCGAAAGATATACTTATTTTTAAGTAAAAAATGACCGTTTTTTCGTATATGGTGGAAAAGTCAATATTCTCTCAGAAATTTTTTTTCTCAATTTTGATCGAATTCAACATATTATATATGAATTTAGACCGCCTTGATGAGCTGAAAATAATGAGCTATAGATTTTTGAGATCCGATCATTTTCACAATAGTTAGAGGTATCCTTAGATTGAGATCCTTAAAGGGTCCTTACTTCCGAACATGACGAAAATTCTGCGTGACTTATCTGCTGAAAATTAATCGAAAGAATATTATTATCAGAGAAAATTTTAATACAAGCTCGAATAAATTTTTTGAGACAATTTTACCCAAAAATAGGATTTTTTGAAATACAAGGATATCTTTTTACTGTCCTAGCTCGAAAACTATACAATAAGGAAAGGTCTACTTGGTCTCAAATTGTAGATGACAAAATTATCCCCAGAGGGATTTCGAATCACACGATTCAAATGAATACGTCAGAAGCAGACAAAAACTAAAAATACTCAAATTCTCGTTTTCTCGAAAATTAACTTATTTTTTTGGAAATCATAACTCGGTTCCTAATGAGGATAGAGACAAGAATCTGATACCATTCTCTTGCAAATTTGATTTACTAAAAAAAGATGAGAATGATTTTTTTCGTCCGCCGCTTCGGTTTGATGGAAATCGTGGTAGACTAGAAATGGAACCGAAATTTTGGCCGCCATCTTGAATTACAAAAAAATGCTCAATTTTTACAGCTTGGCATCACTCGTATTCGGAATCTACACATCAAAATCTATCAAAAAATCAACGACATACCACAAAAAAGGTTACCCAGACTCACTGGCGGCTCGTACCCACGAAACAGGTGAAGTGCCCGTATCTTTTACTGTACAACACTTCACATGTTTCGTAGGCACGAGCCGCCAGTGCCCAGACTACACAGTTTGTGTGTTCATTTGATATTAGTTTGCTCTTATGAAAGTTCTAATACCTTATTAAAATATTTAAAAAAAATTAAAGAGAAATAAATTTATTTTTGTGGTGCGGGCCCCTAGGCGCTGGTACTGGCTGATGTAAAGTATCCTCTATTGATTTTAAAACCATCATCGAGGCCTGGATAAATGAATACTCCAATTGACAACATCAGCTGTTGCTGTCAGAAGATAATTGTCTCGCCAATTGGCATCGCATAAACCCCGCATAACAGTTGAAAAAAATTTATGAAAATTTCATAAAAATTTGAGTTGTCAACTGGAGTTATTCTGTGGTTAACTTGAATGTTTTAGATGTGTACTAGACATAACAATCAATAATCCAAGTAATTTCGATTGAAAGAGTCTATACTTACACAAATTCCAAGCAAGAAACCTAGAACACTGATGATGACGCTCATAGTTAAACTAATAACTGATGAGCTGGCCATCGCTTTCTGCAATTACGGTATCTGCAATGAGAGTTTTAAGGTTGTACATTGATCTCTGATTTATTCATTGCTCATTTATTCCTTACAATATAAAAATACCCTGGGGCTGGTTATTGATACATACATTAGTATATAAAAAATCTAATTCTTTACATAAATAAATTCAAAAACTCTTTTACTCCATACACTCAGCATACAATTTCCGATCACCTTCAAATTACATTATTCCCAGAACAGATCTTGTAGTATGCCGCAGACAGTTTCCATATATAAGTAATAAACTCATAAATCTGTTACCTGAACATTTCATCACTTGCAACATCACAAAATCAAACATCAGAAGGATGATTCAATGGATTAAATCAATGAATGTATTTCACCTTTTACATAATTAAGTTTTTTTAACTATATTGCCATCATATACATACATATACATGAATAATTGTCATTTTTCACTACTTTATAATAATATTATTTTCATAAATTATATGAAAGCCAAACTGAAGTAATAATAATTATCGTTAGATAGATAGCAATAATTACCGTACAATACGATTAAAATTTCGAACTGTTTTTTGTTACTCGTCGCCAGCACACAAACCAATAAGGTTTTGCTGGTAACGCCAATTAATTTTAAGAAATTAAAACATTATTTTTTGTATTTTATAGTTTCTCAAGTGAATTATATTATGTTATGTATTGTTTTTGTAAATCATTTTTGAGGCAATAAAAATTTGATTTGATTTGATTTGATTTACATGGTGAATTCCTCAAAGTGGCACACCTAGATATTATGCGGACGAACGGCATGAGAAATCAATGTGGAATGTATAAAATTGTATAATGGGCAATGTATAAAATTGTATAATTGTACAATGTATAAAATTGTCTTGGGAAGTATATCGTGGTATATCGAATTATAACGGGGAGTAACCTACTGGGGAAGTACGTCGGACATAGTTTGAAACTTGATTCCAAATTAGTATTAGTTCATCTATAATCTCGCTGAACCATTGAATTTGCAGTAGTAGGATTGTTCGTATCAAGGCGGAAGATATGCAACCCGCAATACATCTACAATTGAAGAAATAATTACTGGCGTAATTTTGAACGGATTTCAAAATATTTTAACACAACATTTCTAGACCTTATCTGAACGTGCACACCAAATATCAAAATTTTTTACCGATTGGTTCTCGAAAAAATTGAGAAAACACTGATAACTATAGGAAAACTCAGATTTTTTTTGTGTTCTCATTAGGGGCGAACCCAGAAATAAATTTCGGGAGGGGATATGAAATCAGGGTTGAACCTAGGAAAACCTCCTTTCCGGGGGTGGGGGGGGGGGGTTTGTATGACTCTTGCATGTTATATCTATGATGTGGGCCTATTTGCCTTCTCTCATAATCATATCTTTCTATCGTGTAGAGAAATTCATTCATCAACAATTATTGTAGATTAATTGATTTTAACAAGAGAGATTGGTTGTTGTATACAGGGTGTTTCAGGAGGAATGTGCAATACTTCTCAGGCTGATTCCTTACACAAAGTAGACAAAAACGTTCCATGGGACCAACCCCCAAAAACGCTTTGTTACCGAGATAACAATGGCGGAATATTGAGATTTTTCAAAATATATTAATTTTTCTAATTTCTTAGAGGCTTCAGTAAGGTTCTAAAATAATCAATTCCTATGTAAAATTAGCTGAGGAATTCAATGAAACCAGTTCCAAGTTTGTCACTTTGATGCTTATTAAGATAATTGGAAAAATATACTAGAAAACGCAATTGTAATAGTGTGAAAATTTAAATTTATTATTGTAGTTTTTTTGTGTTCTATATTTCTCTTTTTCAGGTTATCGAACTGTTCGGAATTATTAAGAAATTATGAGAATGAACTTTGATTTTTGAAGTAATATTGTTCAGTGTGAGTTGATTATGTTCTATTTAAATTGCTAAATCACTGCTTATGTATCTGAAATAGTGCAATTTTCTTGTTTTTTTCGAGTATCTGTTTCGATTTAATGTTGAAAAGATATACTGTACTCGGAATTGCACGAACATTGAACTCTTGAGAAATTTTGTTGGTTCAAATGAAAATTTTGCTCGTGGAGCCGGCCGGGTGCCGTTGGAAGTTGGAAGGGAAAATTTTCATTGGAAAAAGCAAGGAGTCTCAGTTCAGATTCGGTAGCGATCGGGAATGTAATAGTGAAGGCCTCGGCTCTCTGAATGGGAGTTCCCATTCAGAGGGGCAAAATTGTCAAATTTCTTATTTGAATTCGTTACTATTTGATTTAAAGTGTCCTTCGATTTAAAGAGTTAATAGTGGTAGAATCGTGGTTTAGTTTCATTTAAAGTAAAGGATGGAAGTTTGTGTGATTAGTTGTGTGTGTAATTGAAATTGACTTACGAGGAAATATTGAAATGTGACGTTCCTTGAAAAAGTTAACCAATCAATTTCCAGAAATCCTCTAAAATTTAGAATAGTTATGCAACAGTATATATAAGAATCATTTCTTATTGAAAATTAACAGTATTTGATTTGCAATCAACATTCTATTCTTGATTATTAATTCTTGTTTTTGTTCGAGCTCAGGCTCACTCCAACCAATGTGCTAATTGCAATCAACTTGTCAAATATTTTCCTCGATCCAATCAACGCAGCCTTTATTGAATTATTCGATAGAATCAAGTCTAAGTTCGACAATTCGACTCTTGAAAAATTTGAGACAAAATTAAATATATTAAAAACTTTTGAAACCGAACGTTTTCATTACCGACTAAAAATAAGAGAATAAAATGTCTGCCCGTCTTTGATAGAATCTCTCTAAGCATGTCTCTTTATGTCTGTAATTCTCTTTCATTCATTCTCTCTCTGAGAGAGAATAGATTAGATTAGACTAGATTAGATTTCTTTATTCATATAGACAATAACAATACATTTACGCTTCAATTATAGATTGCTTAAATATAGTACGTAATAACATTGAGGAGTAAGTGTACTTCTATTATACAGAAATGAATATACAGTAGCTATTATTTCTATGTAAACGTCACGAGCTCAAAACATAGTAACATTAATCAACAAACACGGATACACATGAACGCGAAATTATAGAAATTTTATTAAAATATATTAAATTGGCGATCTTTTAAAATACGATTATGAAAAGGCGAAGTTTGGACATAAAGATGTTCATTCTTAGGAAAGGGCAACAAAGATGTCCTTTCCATTAACACTTGGCCTTGAAAGTATAGACATAATGCTTACACTGCTTATAAGTGATGTAAAGAATGTCGGTGATTTCAATTTGAATTTTAATAGCAGATTAAGATTAATAGAACATTGCTATAAAGATTCTGGAAAAAAGAAGAATAAAATAATAATTTAAATTTAACTTAAAATTAATAACTACTGGAAGTAATGAATAATGGTTGATGATGGGGTGAATTATGTAAGTTGAAATCACTACTGAAATGATGGATGTATGTACATGTGGTCTATAACGAAGGTTGAACTTATTACTACAAAAATTGTAAAGTTATATTTACAAGTATATTGGATGGGTGATGGATGGAGGATGAAGGGTTGTCATGCTCTTGCTCTAGGGTTGAACGTTTTCGGTCATTTTCTCGACAAGATATTTTCTAAGTTTCATGATGAAGCTTGCTCTACTCTCAATACATCTAACAGAATCAGGTAGTGCATTCCATGCACGGCAACCAGAAACTAGAAAGGACTTAGTATAAATGTTAGTACGGTGATTTGGAATCCTCAAAGAATTTTCTCCAGTTCTAGTATGTGACACGTCTATTCTTCTGCCTTCAGAAACAAATTTGAAATCATATTTGAAATAAACTGGTTTACAATGTTTTGAAATATCTCTAACAGTTTAATTATTCTAAAGTCTCTCTGATCGGGTAGCTTTAGAGTTGAACTTGAAATGTGGGCTTGGGTGATTCGTTCATGGCGTTGGACTACGGGTATTCCTGTATAGAGGTTACTTACTCTTGTACATTATTACTCACGATATCTAATTGCAATCTAGAATCTATGTGAGAATGTTTTGTTGTTATTGTCTTTATGAATAAAGAAATCTAATCTAATCTCTCTCTCTCCTCTCTCTCACACTCACTCTCTCTCTCTCCCTCTCTCCCCATTTTCGCTATTTGTTGCACTTATTGCTTCATCCACTTGACAGTCACAAGTAGTGAAGTGCTGCTGGGCAGAGTGTCGGAGTGTTTTCTTAGCAGCAGCAAGTCGAAGTCGTCTGACTCTCAACTCTTATTTTTCTTACATCAACACTGAAAGTGAAACATCCCTTGAAGAAGAAGAAGAAGAAGAAGAAGAAGAAGAAGAAGAAGAAGAAGAAGAAGAAGAAGAAGAAGAAGAAGAAGAAGAAGAAGAAGAAGAAGAAGAAGAAGAAGAAGAAGAAGAAGAAGAAGAAGAAGAAGAGAAGAAGAAGAAGAAGAAGAAGAAGAAGAAGAAGAAGAAGAGAAGAAGAGATGAAGAAGAAGAAGAAGAAGAAGAAGAAGAAGAAGAAGAAGAAAGAAGAAAGAAGATGAAGATGGAAGAAGAAGAAGATGAAGATGAAGATGAAGATGAAGATGAAGATGAAGATGAAGATGAAGATGAAGATGGAAGATGAAGCTGAAGATGAAAACGCAGATCAAGATGAATATGTTCAACTGTGATTGGTGCGTTCCTCCCCCATAGAATTAACGTGACTTTCAAGTATGTAGAAAATAAGATTAATCCTATAATATCGTAGTTCTATCAATTATATCAACTTACTATTCTTCTTTTGGCCCACTATAAATGTACTCCTTTCGAAAAAAATTGTGAAAAGTATCGTTTGGGAAGGTATTCATTCACAAGATCCTTCTCATATTCAACCACTGGCGGCTCGTGCCCACGAAACAGGTGAAGTGCTCGTATCCTTTACTGTACAGCACTTCACCTATTTCGTGGGCACGAGCCGCCAGTGTATTCCACCCATACCTATTCAACTTTTTTTTAGTGCATTTCATTTGAAAAAATGCACTATTGGTCTTGCCCTGACAATCGAAAATTTATGATGTGATATATTTTTTACACGTTTCCGAGCCCCTAGAACACGAATCTGATGTCCGTTCAAATTCATATATCTATATATATATATATATATATATATATATATATATATATATATATATATATATATATATATATATGTACAGTTTCTTGTTAAAACGATAACTCCCGAAGGGCTTGTCGGAGAGCGACCAAATTTTGCACAAGAATCATTAGTGTTAATATCTCGGTCAAGTTCGTTAACCAGCCAAATCGGTCCAAGGGTAGGGGGTGAAATTTGGGGATGAAAATTTTGAAAAATCACTACAAATCGACCAATAACGTGATCGTTTTGAAAATTGGTGGGTGTAATACCCTTATTATTCCCTACAATTTGAGCCATCAACGAAAAAAATCCAATCAAAAATGGCAGAGAAAATGGCGAATAACACAATGCCAAAAATTGTGTTTTTCGAAAACGGCGCCTTTGAATTCATACCCTGAATAGCTCATTATAAGTCATATGATTTGAGCCATCATAGAATTGCATTTGAAATGCACTCTTTCCGACCGCCAGCTGCCGGAGCGAATTTTTTAATATAACACCTAGTAAGAGACTAATAAGCTATTCTATACAAACTTGATTTGATACAAGTGATTAGAGAAGGTATATGACCCATTGGTTTAGCCTTCTAAATTGTTCAATAACTCATAAATTGTGGTCTATTCAATTCGTGTGGAAACATTCATTCGTTTGTAAACACTCCCTTTCCACACTCGTTAAGTAATTTACTATTATCACAAATATAACCATGGTTACAGGAAGTGTTAGTGTGTGATGATTTTCGGCTTTAAATTCTTTAATTAATTTTCCTATTTTAATGATAGTTTGGAAATATTTTGTGTTTTTCGGATCAACCCTTCAAAATTCAAAATTTTAAAATTATTATCACTTTCAGATCATTTCTATGAGTGAGAAAACTTTGGCTGAAGAAGAAATTTGGACTTGTAACCTCAAATTTTGGACTATATTTTAATGAAAATTGTGTTTTGAAATACCAATGCCTGTTCTTTCAACCGATGTATGTTTTTCCAATAGATTAATAAATAAATGAATATCCTCCTCTCATACCACATCAACGTGGTTCAATCAATAACAACTATCTCAAAATATTCAATTATTTACAATAAGCAACTTAGCACAGTCTTCTGCATTGGCCATTTTCATTCCATGTTATAATCTCATTTGCATTTAAACTGAAAGAACATTATAGTTGGTGCAAGCTGAGAAGATACGCCATTGCAATGTGAAATGTATTTCGATGGCGGATCTTCTCAGCTCTTGCGAGTACTGAGAACAGCCGTGCCAAATCTTGATTTTCTTGTTATGGCGACGAGGATTTTGAAACAATTTTCTTGCAACGGTTGATAATTGAAAACTTGATGGTAATTGGAACTCGTTTGAGCTTGCATTAAATTTCCCAATTCTCATAAACATGAATAGTATTTGTATGACTTTTTACATTCCATAATGAACTTGGAATTTCAGTATCTATCTATATCTATAAAAGCGAAATGGCACTGACTGACTGACTGATTCATTCATTCATTCATTCATTCATTCATTCATTCATTCATTCATTCATTCATTCATTCATTCATTCATCACCAGCACTAAAAATCCACTGAACCGAATGCGTTCAAATTTGGCAGGCATGTTCAGTTGGACGTTTAGACGCGCGCTAAGAACGGATTTTAGAACTTTTCAAGGATACGCCAAATATTTAAGTTTTTCTATAGTTTTTCGGCGTTTTCTCAATTTTTTCGAGAACCAATCGGTAGAAAATGTTGATATTTGGTAGGTAGGTTCAGATAAGGTCTAAAAATGTTGTGTTTAGATATTTTTGAATTCCGTTCAAGATTACGCCAGCAATCAGGTTTTTCAAAATTGTAGATGTATTGCGGGTTGCATATCTTCCGCCTTAATACGACCAATCCGTACTGTAAATTCAATGGTTCAGTGAGATTATAGATAATTTGGAAGATATTGAATCAAGTTTCAAACTATGTCCGATATAGTTCTCAAGGTTACGCTCAATATTAGCGTTTTACTATTTTTCGGATTTTTTCTTGGATTTTTCGAGAATAAATTGGTAGAAAATGTCGAAATTTGGTGAACAGGTCCAGATTAGGTCTAGAAATGCTGTGTTCAATGAATTTTGAATCCCTTCTGAACGAAATTTGCAGGCGAGCGAATCGAGCCTGTTTTTCTCAGCTTACACTGACAGAGGTTATGCAAGCGAGCGAAGCGCGCCTGTTTGACTCACTGAAACTGCCTATACTGTCGGGGGTCCAAGGGCGGAGCCCCCTGGCTAGGCGGAGAAGGCGAGCGAAGCGAGCCTGCCGGCTAGTCATGAATAGAATGAGAAAGACTATGACTATGATCATCGTAATGAATTGATAAATTGAAAAACCAAGATCAATGTATAAGCAATGCTTCATACAATGCTTGCTCCAAATTTAATTATTTTATGGTTGGCTGACAACCACCTTACATTCAATCAACCAATCACAGCGCAGTTTCCGATACAAAATCCTCCATACATGATAATCCTATAATACTAATATTTTTACCGAATTGTTGTAGTTTTTCAATTTTTTTTCTGGCAAGAGGACGCGGTATTAGGTCATGAATAGTTTGAGCTCTATTGCATTATATTCATCGTATGAAAAATAGAATTAATGAGAAGATGTGAGTGCGAGATCATATTTCATTTCATACAGCATAAAACTATTGATATTTCATACATTTAAAACTATCATATTTTCATCTCATTTCATACAGCATAAAACTATTGAAGTCTAGTACTGGCCTAAGTTACATAACTCACTGAGGTTATGACTCATTGAGGGCTAGACTTGATAGATACCGTACTCTTTGATCTTCCCGGTCGCACTGTAGAATGGATCGGTCTACTCTCCTTTGCTTCTGTCAAGGATTGGCTTTCAGCAGAGACAATGTATATTATATATGTATACAGAGTGTTTCAGGAGGAATGTGCAATACTTCTCAGGCTGATTCCTTACACCAAGTAGACAAAAACGTTCCATGGGACCAACCCCCAAAAACGCTTTGTTACCGAGATAACAATGGCGGAAAATTGAGATTTTTCAAAATATATTAATCTTTCTAATTTTTTTAGAGGCTTTACTGAGGTTCTAAAATAATCAATTCCTATGTAAAATTAGCTGCGAAATTCGATGAAACCAGTCTGAAGTCAGTAACTGCAACGATTATTGAGATAATTGAGAAATATGCTTTAAAAACTCCATTTTTCAACAATAAGGCCTCTTAAAAATTAGAAAAAATAATATCATTTGAAAAATCTCAATTTTCCGCCATTGTTATCTCAGTAACAAATCGTTTTTGGGGGTTGGTCCCATTAACTTTTTTGTCTACTTGGTGTAAGGAATCAGCCTGAGAAGTATTGCACATTCCTCCTGAAACACCCTGCATTAGCACAAGATCGTCAATAGTAGATCAGCGTAATTTTTTGTGTATGATACACCATCCATCATTTTCTTGCTAGCAGCCATTTTCTGAGACAGAACTCACGAAACACTGCCAACCAATCAGAAAAGAGCAGGCGGGGCATGAAGGCGTGTCCAAGTCAAATCTGAAACATCACCCGTCAACTGCTTCCATCTACTGGTTGAATTTGGAAACTTTCGGCCATTCTGAGGAGAATGAAGAGTAACCTTCAACACAAAGGCTCTACTTGATATAATTTGGGACACGTATAAAGCCATCTTCACAGGTAGGATTTTTGAAACGCAGAAAGAGTCCAAAATAGATATGCAATCATACAGGAAAGAAGCTCATTGACTCAAAATATTTGCAACGTTTGGCTACAAAGTGAGGTGGTTAACTCATTCGACAATGCCAAAAATAACTATTACTGGCTCTATGGAACTTAGTGTTCTATTATCATTTTTAATTATTTTCAACTAAATATACCTTTAATTAATAATTTCAAATGCTCTCATAATGTTTAATCATTGAGATAGGCTATAATAGAATCAGCTTATTTCCGATGCGGCGGCGGTCCATAGTATAGTCTGTCGAAGCGAAGAAGGCCCTCTGGCAAGATGGAAAAATGACTCAAGCTCGGTCATTATTGGTTCAAAAATTGTCAATTTTATTTGAAATTGTAAGAATCAATTTGATTACTATTAAGACCACATTTATAATTCTTGAACAAATATTGACAAAGCTGGAGTCATTTTCCCATCTTGCCAGTGGGTCTTCTTTGCTTGGACAGACACGTGTCAACGAAACTCCATTCTGTATAAAGGAATACAGAAATTTATTCTTCACATTTCTTAATATAATGAAAAAATACATTTAATTATATAATACATTTATATAATTATACATAATACAATTATACAATACATTTCTCAATATAAGGACTATGTGACCTATTATTACTGCGTTTCAGAGAGGGCTTTCATTTGAAAAAATGCACTATTGGTCTTCCCCTGACAATCGAAAATTTATGATGTGATATATTTTTTACACGTTTCCGAGCCCCTAGAACACGAATCTGATGTCCGTTCAAATTCATATATCTCTATATATTTATATATGTACAGTTTCTTGTTAACACGATAACTCCCGAAGGGCTTGTCGGAGAGCGACCAAATTTTGCACAAAAATCATTAGTGTTAATATCTCGGTCAAGTTCGTTAACCAGCCAAATTGGTCCAAGGGTAGGGGGTGAAATTAGGGGATGAAAATTTTGAAAAATCACTACAAATTGACCAATAACGTGATCGTTTTGAAAATTGGTGGGTATAATACCCTTATTATTACCTACAATTTGAGCCATCAACGAAAAAATCCAATCAAAAATGGTAGAGAAAATGGCGAATAACACAATGCCAAAAATTATGTTTTTCGAAAACGGCGCCTTTGAATTCATACCCTGAATAGCTCATTATAAGTCATATGATTTGAGCCATCATAGAATTGCATTTGAAATGCACTCTTTCCGACCGCCAGCTGCCGGAGCGAATTTTTTTATTATACTCCGCCATGTGGAGAGGTTTTAACTTGGACCTACTTTATTATTCTTATCAGGAATTTGTATTCATATTCAATGTTCAAGCATTCCATTGTCTGTTCCTTTTGCGCTCCAATAACTGATGTTGTCTGTGTGTGTTCATTTAGTATGCCTAGATAATGTTCTGAGATCAAATTGAACAATAGATGCTTTAAATCAGCTGTCAGTAGGTTACATCACGTACAAGAGACAAACGAAACTGCCTAGCTTTTTGGCATCATCTATATCTATATAAATGGAAAGGCGTCAAATAATGATCTGCAAGTGAATGCCAATATAATTATAGATAAATACTCATATATAATGGACAATTAGAAAGCAGTTAACCACCGTTGAGATTTATGCGATTCGTCACTAATTGAAATCAGATGATAATTGTCAGCGATGTCAATCATGGATTGTGGGATTGAATTGGAATTGAACGAGGATTTAGAAGGCAGTAAACGCCGTTCAGCCCTTAACCACTAATTAATGGTGAATGAAGTTTTGCAATTTGCCGGCAGGCGACGCATCTTGATGAGGCCATCAGCTACAACTCTTTTCAGTTCTTTCTTTCTAGTTGTTCCATTTAGTTTAGTAATATTTAGTTGTTCTGTATACTAAAAAAGTAAAACGCATGAAAATATTCCAATGGAGACTGGAACAGCAAGTCCCTCCTCAACGCCCCCCCCCCTCAATAGATGTTGTCATTTCGTCAGATGTATTATGAAAATAGAGATTAATTTTAAATTATAATCAGCTGATTTGGCAACGTTGCATTAAGTCTCACTGAACTATTTTCTATTCCATTTCACTGGACTATTTACTCAAATAGTGTATAGCCATTTGTGTGAAGTATTCAGAAAACTTTTTCAATAGTTGTGAACAGGGCCCTTGTGTGGTGTTTCGGTGCACTGTGCGAGATTTTGGCGGGCGCCCCCCCCCCCTTATTACCAGACAAATGAAATCCAACATATTATAATGTATTCAAAGCCAAACATGATTTGAGCTGCCTTGCATGTTCACATTTTTCTCATAAGCAATCCCAATGTTGCAAGTGGTGTGGCAAAAAGGTTTATAGGGACTTGCTTATTGTATCCCAACGTATTTTTTTGTGTTTTCATGTATTAGACACGTGATAAGCAAAAGCTTACAGGTATTAATACAAAATAACTAAAGGCTATCTTCGTTGAGCAAAACTGTCACATTTTACTGTGCTCTACCACTAAAATTTAATTATTGATTAATTTATTTTATCAATTTGCTTGAAAGCGCATAAGAAAGGGAATAATAAATTTTTCAAATAAAAATATTGGGAATCATCATAAATATTTCATTCCACTGGAAATAAAGATGTTTTAACAAAAAATCGGAAACACAAAAACAAGCAAATTTTAGATTTTAGCCATTTTCAATGCTCTACCCAACTTTCGAAATAATTGCTCAACCAGTAGAGGGCCATGAAATGGACCCCACGCAAATGGCGCTCGCGTGGGGTGTGCGGAGTGTGCGGCCGCACAGGGCGCCACGGCCAAGGGGGCGCCGCCATAGCTGATGCAAAACGGGAATTTAAAAATTTTCAATTGGGCTACTAGAATAATTTTTCCACTATTTGATGAAAATCTTAATTCGCCAACAACCTGAATTATTTCCTCTGCATAAATTCATTCGTCATAATGAATTGATCAATTGAAAAACAATGATCAATGTATCAAGCGAGCCAAGAAACGCCCCTCTTTAATGGAATTCTATGGTTGGCTGATAACCACCTCACACTCCGTCGACCAATCACAAGCCAGTTTCCGATAGAAACTTCTTTATATAATAATCGTATAATACTAAAACTAAACTTTAAACTTAGAGAGATTTAAAATAATTGATAAATAAAATGATAAAATCAAGTAACCTTATTATTCTAGTGACATTGAAAATGGGCTTAAGCTCGAAACATATCTGTGAAAAATAATACGTTTAAAATTTTAAAAAAGGGTATTTGATTTTATCCTATTATACTGATTTTTTTAACGGATTGTTGTAGTTTTTCAAACTTATTTCTGGCAAGAGGTCGGTATTAGATCATGTATAGTTTGAGTTCTATTTCATTATATTCATCGTATAAAAATAGAATAATTAATGAGTAAGATGGGAGTGTGAAATCATATTTTCTTCTCATTTCATACAGCATAGAACTATTGAAGACAAGTACCGGCCTAAGTTACACAATAGAAGTAGAACCGAGTCTAAATTCAAGTAAACTGATAATAAGAAATAATCTAATAAGTAAACTGAATCGTTAGAATCTTACCAGCCGGAATACATAAATAATTTTTTTGAGGGTGATGCCTACATTGGCTCTTGGGCCTGTGCGTGGGTAATAGAAAGGATGATGATGAGAGATGAATGGACCTACTGGGCCCTTAGGTGGGTTCCAAACCACCGGGAAGCGATTTTTGAGGCTCATAAATTGAATTCAGAGGAACTGGTTACCAGTACAACAGTGGTGGCAGAGGCACGTCGCTTATCCAATCTCACCAATTAGACACTCTCTACCACTGGGACAAACCGCATCCCTAATATTATATTAGGACAAGATATTCTATAGTAAATCAAAAAGTAAAACTGAGTCTAAATTCTTCAAATACTAACCCGCCAATGATATTATATTAGGACAAGATATTCGATAGTAAATCAGCGTAATTTTTTGTGTATGATACACCATCCATCATTTCCTTGCTAGCAGCCATTTTCTGAGACAGAACTCATGAAACACTGTCAACCAATAAGAAAAGAGCAGGCGGGGCATGAAGGCGTGTCCAAGTCAAATCTGAAACATCACCCATCAACTGCTGCCATCTATTGTTTCAATTTGTAAACTTCCCTAAACGATGTTTTCAGCCATTTTGATCGCAGGCGGAGCTTGGAGGCTTGTCCAATGGAAGTCGAAGCGAGTCACCCTATTGCTACTGCCATCTGCTGGCTGAGTTAGGAACTATTTCGAATGTTATTCAAGAAAGTTGGGTAAAGCACTGAAAAAGGCTGAAATCTTCAATTTGCTTGTTATTGAGTTTCCGATTTTTTTTAAACATGTTTATTTCCAGTGAAATGAAATATTTATGATGATTCCCAATATTTTCTGTGAAAATTTATTATTCCCTTTTTATGTGCTTTCAAGCGAACTAATAAAATAAATTTATCAAAATTTTTACATTGTAATGATAAGCTAGTTAGAGCTCGTTCCTCTGCTCTACCTCCTCCTACTCCTCCTTCTCCTCATTCTCCTTCTTCTCTTTATTCTTCTTCTCCTCTTTATTCTCTTTCTTGTTCTACTTCTACTCCACATACTCCTTCTCCTCCTAATCACCAACTGTATTTAGGGTTGTGTGGTAGAGAGGACCAAGAGTCCTAACTCCGCCCTTTATGAGGTCAATTATCTATCTATCTCTTGTAAAATGACCTAACCTTACTTTGCAAATATTTCGAGTTGATGAGCTTCCTTCCAATACGATTGTGTATCAATATTCTGGACTTGTGACATGTGGACATGTGATGTATCTACATGAAATGGCGGAGTTTGGACAAAAATGTCCATTCTTGGTGAAGGATATGCAAGGATATCCCTCCCATTAACACTCAACCGGAAAAGGAGTATTATAAAGAGAAATGTATATCCCAACAGAATGATTTGAGCCATACAAATCTCCGAATGCATTCACGAAATGATAAGAAGAATATGGGATATTGTAGAGAAGAAAACAGACGGACGGATGGACGAGAAACAAGAACATATTGTGTGACGATGGCTGTTGGCTGCGAGTGACAGCTTTATTCCGCCATTGTGGATTGCCTGCTCTGTCTTCAGCCACCTGAAGAGATTCCCAGACAATGTAATTCCCTCTGTCATGAGCCGCATTCAACCAACTTGCCCTTTCAACAAGCATGCCTCAACCAAGATAGATAGTGGTGCATTACCGCACTGAATGTAATAAACCATTCATAAGCCCGGTTTTTCCAAACACATTCAAAGTTGAGGGACCATCAAGTTTACTACATTTCCTATACTTATAATAGAAAATGTCAGCTGTTCATCAAAATTTGAGCGTCCCTCAACTTTGAGGGTGCTTGGAAAAACCCGGCAATAATCTCTCAAAAAGTTGAGTTGTGGTTATCCATATATTTATAAAAAGACAAGCTATTATCAAACCATAGATTTATTAAAAATCGAGATACCGGTTTCGGTTGCTACACTATTATCAATCTCTGGTAAACTAAAACTTGAAGTAAAGATTAGCAGTAATTATTCTGACAGTGAATCACCGCTATTGGTATTCGCTTGAACCAATCACAGTGAACGTCTTCTCCCATTGGCCTAGACAAGCCCCTCCCCCTTCCCGATTAGTCGTTCATACAACCGCCAATCATAATCGGTACTTAATGAGGTTGTATAGTCTGTGCAAGCAAAGAAGACCCCCTGGCAAGATGAGGGAATGACTCAAGCTCGGTCAATATTGGTTCAAAAGTTATCAATTTGTTCTCTAATTGTAGGAAACAAAATGATCTACTATTAAGACCACATTTATAGTTGACCAAGCTTGAATCATTTCCCCATCTTGACAGAGGGTCTTCTCTGCTTGGACATAGTCACATACTCTGTCTATTAGCTTGACTACTCTGTCTTTAACTTGAGAAATCTGATTGACAATGAGTAGCATCATTCAGTTTTCCAACTGTTGGCAATACTTTTGCATTATCAGATCTAACAGGAAAAAATGTATAATAAGTAGTAAATGTATATAATGTATGTAATTGAACGAGCGAAAGCGAGTTCTTACTGACTCAAGGCTGAAGTCGTTGTCCGTCTGTTCGTTCGTTTGTTTGTTTGTATGTTCGATAATAACTTTCGAACGCCTCAATTAATCAAATTCAAATTCAGAACATATATTCTCTACACTTTTATACAGGTCAAGTTCGTTGGACAATGAAATCGACCGACTCCTTCATCCTTTTTCAGCCAAAAAAAGGATAAGCTCTCAGCAACAATATATCTATATATACTCCGGCATCTATTCAATTTCAACACAATAATCACGGCTGGAAAATGTCATAAGGAACTTGAATAATTTTTTTTGAGAATCCATCTGATTACAGTGGAACAGCTGATTGAATATTAGCGGCAAATTTGAAAATATTATCATGAGAAATAAAATAATGTTCTCAAATCAATAAATTTTTTCATGTGAAGTCATATGTTAATATTGATTCCAAAGTTTAAACATGTGATAGGAGTCTATTTATTTGAACAGCTGACAAAAGGCGGCAAATTTGAATTATTCTACCATTGGTTATTTTTTCAAGTATTCTTGTTGAAAGAAGTTTGTTGTTCCATTTGATTTCCATGCTTTAATAAGTAAGACTAATAAATAAGTCAGCCGTGCTTTTCTACGGGATTTGAAGAATGCTATTATTAAGGAGATCTCTAATAATTTATACAATTTTTCCGAATGGAAATACTGAACTATCAAAAAATTCCATTCTTTAACAAATCTCTACAATGTTTGTTTTCAATTTGATACACTAAATAATTTATAAATTCTGTTGAGTTTAGAACAAGAGGCGATCAATATGTCTCTACAGAGTGTTCCAAAAAGAAATAACTCAAGTACTATCACGGTGTTCTTCGAGCTGAAAGGAAACCGAACATATCATTGGCTAAACACCGAATTCTCCTTAGTTTTCCTCTAATCCGCCCTTCTATATTAATATTTTAAGACTTTCCATCATACCTAGATAATGGATAGACTCTACACGAAGTTTTAATAGTATGTATGGTTTTCAGAAAAAATAAGGGAAAGTTATTACATCCATATTTGTAAATTTGTTAGAATTGTTCACTGATGACTGAACAATGTTCAGTTAATAGGTCTACTCTGAATTCTTGCAGTCAAGTCGTCTTAAACAAGTAGGCCTACGTTCTTATTGGTGCATTGGCGGCAGAAGAGTTGCGGATAATGATGTATCAAAATATGATCAAACGATTCATCAAAATATACCATTCATAACTATATCATCACAAAGAGGAATCATTCATCAGTATTCAATAAATCTAGGTATCGTATTAGTATGATTTGTGGTTCTTATTTTTAAATAATTAAAGCCATAAGTTGACTTTGAGGGTTCGCACGCGAGTTCTTCAGCCCATGGGGCTTACTAGTGTACATAATGTACATAATGTATATCTTTATATGTAAAAGCGAAATGGCACTGACTCATTCATTCATTCATTCATCACCAGAACTAAAGATCCACTGAACCGAATGCGTTCAAATTTGGCAGGCATGTTCAGTTGGACGTTTAGACGCGGGCTAAGAACGGATTTTAGAAACTTTTCCAGGATACGCCAAATATTTTAGTTTTTCAACGTTTTCTTCATTTTTTCGAGAACCAATCGGTAGAAAATGTTGATATTTGGTAGGCAGGTTCAGATAAGGTCTAGAAATGTTGTGTTAAAATATTTTTGCAATCTGTTCAAGATGTGTTAATCAGGTGTTCAAAATTGTAGATGTGTTGCGGGTTGCATATCTTCCGCCTTGATACGACCAATCCTAACTGTAAATTCAATGGTTCAGCGAGATTGTAGATGAACTAATTTGGAAGGTCAAGTTTGAATCATTGAATCAAGTTTCAAACTATATATACTTCCGATATACTTCCCAAGGTTACGCTCAATATCAGCGTTTTAATATTTTTTGGAATT
>CM029546.1:58005450-58032196 GCA_017141385.1 Sogatella furcifera | reverse complement strand
TTGATCGAGCAGTAATAGTTCAAAAATTACAAATTTTGCCTCAAATGGTAGAAAACATTCTTATCCACAATTTGAGACCGAGTTTATAGTTTTTGAACAAATTTTGATCGAGCAGCGATAGTTCAAAAATTACAAATTTTGTCTCAAATGGTGGAAAACATTCTTATCCACAATTTGAGACCAAGTTTATAGTTTTTGAACAAATTTTGACCGAGCTGGTTGATCAATAATAGTTTAAAAATTACAAATTTTGTCTCAAATGGTAGAAAACATTCTTATCCACAATTTGAGACCGAGTTTATAGTTTTTGAACAAATTTTGATTGAGCAGTAATAGTTCAAAAATTACAAATTTTGTCTCAAATGGTAGAAAACATTCTGATCCACAATTTGAGACCGAGTTTATAGTTTTTGAACAAATTTTGATCGAGCAGTAATAGTTCAAAAATTACAAATTTTGTCTCAAATGGTAGAAAACATTCTTATCCACAATTTGAGACCGAGTTTATAGTTTTTGAACAAATTTTGATCGAGCAGTAATAGTTCAAAAATTACAAATTTTGTCTCAAATAGTAGAAAACATTCTGATCCACAATTTGAGACCGAGTTTATAGTTTTTGAACAAATTTTGATCGAACAGTAATAGTTCAAAAATTATAAATTTTGTCTCAAATAGTAGAAAACATTCTGATCCACAATTTGAGACCGAGTTTTTAGTTTTTGAACAAATTTTGATCGAGCAGTAATAGTTCAAAAATTACAAATTTTGTCTCAAATGGTAGAAAACATTCTTATCCACAATTTGAGACCGAGTTTATAGTTTTTGAACTAGTAATAGTTCAAAAATTACAAATTTTGTCTCGAATAGTAGAAAACATTCTGATCCACAATTTGAGACCGAGTTTATAGTTTTTGAACAAATTTTGATTGAGCAGTAATAGTCAAAAATTACAAATTTTGTCTCAAATAGTAGAAAACATTCTTATCCACAATTTGAGACCGAGTTTATAGTTTTTGAACAAATTTTGATTGAGCAGTAATAGTTCAAAGATTACAAATTTTGTCTCAAATGGTAGAAAACATTCTTATCCACGATTTGAGACCGAGTTTCTAGTTTTTGAACAAATTTTGATCGAGCAGTAATAGTTCAAAAATTACAAATTTTGTCCCAAACAGTAGAAAACATTCTGATCCACAATTTGAGACCGAGTTTATAGTTTTTGAACAAATTTTGATCGAGCAGTAATAGTTCAAAGATTACAAATTTTGTCTCAAATGGTAGAAAACATTCTGATCCACAATTTGAGACCAAGATTATAGTTTTTGAACAAATTTTGATCGAGCAGTAATAGTTCAAAAATTACAAATTTTGTCTCAAATGGTAGAAAACATTCTTATCTACAATTTGAGACCGAGTTTATAGTTTTTGAACAAATTTTGATCAAGCAGTAATAGTTCAAAAATTACAAATTCAGTCTCAAATGGTAGAAAACATTCTTATCCACAATTTGAGACCAAGTTCATAGTTTTTGAACAAATTTTGACCGAGCTGGTTGGTCAATAATAGTTTAAAAATTACAATATTTGTCTCAAATGGTAAAAAACATTCTTATCCACAATTTGAGACCGAGTTTATAGTTTTTGAACAAATTTTGATTGAGCAGTAATAGTTCAAAAATTACAAATTTTGTCTCAAATAAAATACCAATAAAATACCAATAAATACCAATAAAATACCAATACTCAATAAAATACAATAATTTTGTCTCAAATGATAATACCGAAACGAATGAAAGGATTGAATGAAACTTGCAGGTACATCACAAATAACTTCAGCTTGATTATAACACTACTCACAAGTTTAAAACAATTCATTATCGCTATTGGTTGTGGAACACACACTCGCGCAAGCTGAGAAGATACGCCGATACAATACACCTGACAGTGTTACTGAGTGTCTTCTCACCCAAACAATGACAATATAACAATACAGCAATGATAACAGTACCAGCAAATCTGAGCCTATTGTCCGGTTTGCGGTGGCTGCTTTTATTTAGGGGATGGGAGGGCTAAGGGGCACTGGCGGCTTGTGCCCACGAGACAGGTGAAGTGCCCGTATATTCTACTGTACTGCACTTCGCCTGTTTCGTGAGCACGAGCCGCCAGAGCTAAGGGGATGAAAACTGTGCGGGAGCACAGGTGACATATGTGCGCCAACATGAAAAGTGGGGTGAGTTTTTTTCGGTTCCGGATCTGAGTACACATATTCCCCCTCATTTTGGGGGCTACCCCGCATTGGGGGGTACAACACCATACCCCCCCCCCCCCGCCTTCACCCACAAACCATCCACTAGACAAGTGCTGGCCACTTTCCGGAATATGGAAATATGTCGGTTGGAGGGGTGGTGGGGGGTGATTGAGGGGATGCTCACCCGACCGGAAGTCCTGTTTGTGGCGGGGGGGATAGGGGGGGGGGGGGTGATTTGGAACAGACAAGTAAAATAAATTCGAGTTGTTCTGTTCGGCTCTGCTCTGCGACGCCTCCCCCCCCCCCTCACGGCCAGAAATCAGTTTATTATTGTGTGGCTTATTTTTAGCGCGGTATCTCCACTCTATATAGATTCTAGAAGAAATCATTTTTCCTCAGTTTCTCTGGTTTATATTTTCGAATGAGACCAGTGCAATTTTGGTTCGTAAGAGATAGTTGAACCAAAGAGAATCCTAGGAATAGAGCTCTATTATTCTATGCTGGTTAAGTGTAAGATAGGACTTAGTCCTAACTTCGCCGTTTCATGGCTAGTAACGGAGTAGTCTTATCTTAGTATTTATATTAAAAAGTTGTATTTGCTATAGATGAATAAAGTTATTCTATCTATCTATCTATCTATCTGGTTGAACCGTATGCTTTGGTATATTTGTATTCAAAATCATTAATTCTATTCTGATATTATATTGTTATATTATTATAGTTTATTGTCTTCTAATAAAAATAGTCTTTGATTAGATATATGATTAATGAGAATAAAGTATATGCATAATGGCTTTCGTTGTGGGGGAACTACCCATAAGTGTAGGTTCCTCTCTCTTTAGTCATTAAGCTTTGATATTCATTAAGCTTTAGTCATTAAGATTTGAGTCATCAAGCAAATCTGGTCACCCATCCGAAAGCAGACCGTAGAGTTGGTGACTTAACACCGCCTAACCGCCATCACCGAGTTATCAGACACACCACACTAGAGAGTGCAACCATACAATAATAGAACTCTCTTAAATCCTAGAATCCTATTTGGTGCAACATAATTGGTCAATATTAGAGTACAGTGTTTTATCTTCGAACTTTTCTGTTTTGTAGATTGCAATCATATCATTCATTCATGAATAATTTCCTCAATATTCATGATAATGTAGCCTATGAGAACTATTGGGATCATTCATTCTCCTAATATTGAATTCCATTTAACTCATTTGAGCTGAGTTGTAACTAAGAATTATTCAACCTCTCTATGAATTTAAGTATTGAGAAATGCTGAGAACTGAATAAATACCTCCTAGGAATTGAATACAAGCAGAGAGCGGAGCTCCACCTCTTCCTTTTTTCGATAAGGTTTATTGTCTCATTTATTTCGAAAATAAAATTTGAAATGAATCCTCAAAATCTGTTCACGGCTATAGTCTGTCCAAGCAAAGAATACCCTCTGGCAAGATGAGAAAATGACTCCAGCTCGGTGAATATTGGTTCAAAAATTATTGATTTAGTCTCAATCGTAGGAAACATTCTGATCTACAATTTGATCAAATCTATATTTTTTGAACAAATATTGACCGAGCTGGAGTCATTTTCTTATCTTGCCAGAGGGTCTACTTCGCTTGGACAGACTTTAACATAGTGCGTGAATATTCAAATTGGACAAGAAATATTATAAAATCACCTGTCTGAGTATTGCTATTGTGAGAAATTCATTTATTCTGAGATAGCGGCTTGAGAATTTCCAAGAATTGCCATCACAAGAATGAGATTTTCAGCATTAGTATTTCAAGAATTTAATGAAGTCTCAAATTCTCTCAACTTGTATCCTTTTGGAGTAATGGAACAGAGACAGTTAGTAATAATGTCTCGGCGTTATTGTTATAGTCGGCCCAATCAGAGAAGACCCTCTGGCAAGATGGGAGATGGACTCAAGCTTGGTCAATATTTGTTAAACTTTATCAAATTGTAGAAAACCATTTGATCTACTATCGAGACCACATTTATAATTCTTGAACAAATATTGACCAAACTGGAATCATTTTCCCATCTTACCAGAGGGTCTTCTTTGCTTGGTTAGACTATATCAAATATTTGCTCACAAATCAGATTCAGAGATTTATTTCCACGCGTTGGACAGAAAGTCACTTAGTTGGTAGAAAAAAATTGAAAAATCGTCTTCTGTATTCTCTTGAGAAAACATTTAACCGAGTCTTTAAAGAAGATAATAATAGTAGAATAATTTTTCCGCTATTACTAATGAAGAAGAAAGGCAAAAACAATTTTTGATTGGAAAATTAATAATATTATTATGAAGTATTCCCAATCAAGAACAAATTAATAAGCTTAGCGCAGATATGAAAGATCAATTCCATATTGATGTATAATATTCGTGTAACCTGGCTGGCTCAGGTCTTGTGTCGGAGTTTTCAGGTCGCTCCTGATCAATTTCAGGGACATATTGATGATACATTATTGATAAATTGACCGACCAGTATTTTATCTGATAATATTTAATATTTTATCTGAATTAATAAACCAATTAATTAATTAATTAAACCAATATTTTATCTGAATTTCCAGCTGTATACCACGAAAAAAAAATTATTTTACTTCTTTGTTGAACAGCAACCTATGTTACTGTCATAAAACTGTTATTTATTGTGGTTTAGAACTAATGGCAGCGGGACTTATGGCTCGAAGGCTGATTACGTTCTAAAAGCTGTGCCATAAGTGCGCCTATGGCACTGTTTTGTAATGAGTTAATGAGTTTTGCCCGCCAACTCATCAACTTGACGTGTTAGCTTGACTCAATCCTGTTGGTTGGGTCTCAGACTCATGGTTTGGTAGGCATTATGCCAAGTTTCAAGATGTTAGACCCGTGCTACAAGGTATAGAATACCTATATATACTCATTCTATATGCAAGGCTAAGAAACACATTAAACGGAGTGGTGCAGTTAAGTTTCTTGCAATATTATTATGATGAAGAACCGCCGGCAAGTTAAGGCTGGGAAGTTTTGGTTTGAGAGAAAAATAATCGCGAAGTATCGGTTCTTGTGTAGGCCTAATTTGATAGAGTTTTCAACAAAACAGCTGGAGAATGATGTTTTCCTTAGAAACATCTGATGCTGAAGTCTGAGAGATTTTACTTGCGAGATGTACGAAGAGGGACCGATTTGCTCTTTCACAATGCATGGCATCATAGACTAATAAACTATAACTAATTACTCTTAAGATACTCTAATTACTAATTACTCTTAAGATTTAGTATTAAAGATAATACTATTATTTTTAGTAGCATCAACTGTAATGAATCAATCATCAAGAGTAATGGAATGACGAGTGAAATAGAGTGCGCTCTAGTTCGCACGGATAGTTATTATATAGATATAGATATTATATATAGATATATATATGATAATATAGATATTATTGTCTGTCCAAGCAAAAAAGACCCTCTGGCAAGATGGGAAAATGACTCCAGCTCGTTCAATATTGGTTCAAAAATTATCAATTTGGTTTCAATCGTAGGAAATATTCTTATCTACAATTTGAGACCAAATTAATACTTTTTCAACCAATATTGACCGAGCTGGAGTCATTTTCTCATCGTGCCAGAGGGTCTTCTGGCAAGAATAGAATTCACGAATTATGAGTAATTGTGGAATGTGAATGTTTATGATGCACGGCCCAGGTTCAATTGGGGTCCTCTTTCTTGGATATCATTGTCAAGAAATACATTCTTAAAAGTACTTTCAATGGAAATATATTAGTACTAGTCATACAATAAAAGTAATAATGAATACAAATTCTATGAATAAATTGACCCTTCAGGTACTAACTTCAATAAAAGAATTAACTTTATTAGCGTAGAATTATAGTGAATCAGCGATATCTTGTGTGAATGGACTATCATCCACCATTTTCTCGCTAGCAACCATTTCTAAGGCAGAACTCACGGAACACTGTCAACCAATCAGAAAAGAGCAGGTGGGGGCTTGAAGGCGTGTCTAAGTCGAATCTGTAACATCACCCGACAACTGCTGCCATCTACTGTTTGAATTTGAAAATAATTTTCGAAGCGATGTCGTCAGCTAATCAGTGCGTAGGCGGAGCTTGGAGGGAGGCGTGTCCAATGACGTTGAATCAAGTCGTCCTATTGCTAATGCCATCTGCTGACTGAATTTGGAACTATTTCGAATGTTTTTCGGTCAATACAATTGAGAAGAGCAGTGAGAATAGCTGCAATCTTGAACTTGCTTGTGATTTAGCTTTTTGTCAAAATATGAATATTTTCCATGAAATGCAATATTCATTATGATTAAATTTAGACATTTAGGATACTTCCACCCCATCTCATTACAGAATTAATATACTTTTCCCAAATTACCACCAATTTTAAAAGGATTTACCCCGTAAATAAAAGAATTGGTCACTAAAAAAAAGTTAATGATTGGATCTCCAACATAAGAAGCGACGAGCTTGAAGAGTATGTGATCTCTATAGTCTGTCCAAGCAAAGAAGAGCCTCTGGCAAGATGAGAAAATGACTCCAGCTCGGTCAATATTGGTTCAAAAATTATTGATTTGGTCTCAACATGTAGATCAGAATGTTTTATGCAATTGAAACCAAATCAATAACTTTTTAACCAATATTGACCGAGCTGGAGTCATTTCTCATCTTGCCAGAGGCTCTTCTTTGCTTGGACAGACTATAATACTTATGAGTGAGTCATCATTATGAGGATTAGGCTAGGTTGATTGCACTTTGCATGTCACATATATGTCAATGTATATGTATTTAGCTCGTATGTAATTAATTAATAAAAATTAATATCGTTCATTTCTGTTTTAATTCAAAATCTATAAATTTGTTTGCATTTTCTTATTGTAAGACTTTACAATACTTATAGGAAGTAAATGTATTTCTAGCTTGCTTCTCAATCATACACTGGCGACTCGCGCCCACGAAATAAGTGAAGCTCTGTACAGTGAAAGATACGGGCACTTCACCTGTTTCATGGGTACGAGCCGCCAGTGCATCCAATCACATACTTTCGCCCAAATGAGGAGCCCTCTTCTAATTGTATTTCGTATTTATCGTGTTCAGTGAATTATTTTATAAAGAAGTAAATCAACTTCAATTTCAAAGTTTGTCCAATGGTTTTAATTCGGAGCAGTACCGATATATCGCCGATAAATTACCGATAAAATGCTAAATAAAAACGATAAAAAAATAAAAATATAAACGATAAACTACCAACACCTAGTAATACACGATAAACTGTTAGGCCGGTATTACACGATAATATTTCTATGATCATATCTGATCATATGGAAAAATATGAAAATACGAAATCATATTTTCATCTCTTTCCATATGATCAACTATGATAATAGAAATATTGTTTTTCCAATAGATTAATAAATAAATAAATAAATAAATAAATTATCTACAATACCGGCCTTAAATGAGAATCGATATTTTTTGAATTGTCGATATGGGATATATCGTTGCATCCCTAGCTTCCAATTCATAATATGGACTAGAAAATAAATTATAAACGATTGAAGGATTGGAAACGTGAAGAAAATCTAAAAATAAGTTAAGAGGTGAAACAATATTCTTGGATGTTAAGAGTTGAGAAGACGAAAACAATAGAAAAGCGTACACGTTGGCGGAGAAGGAATGACGCAGCAGTATCGAGCGTATTTTGCACCATCAGCAAAAATTCGCAATATCCGAATAATGCTTGACTGCATATTATCGCAATTTGTTGCAATATCGCTGGTTTGCACCGGAGCTGTGAGTGGGAAGTAGACTGCGAAAATATTCTGAGAGCATATTCTTTTTGTACATTAAATAATCAGGACATCAATATTGAACTCGAGTCTGAATAATTGAATAGGAAAAAGTGGAATTTGAATAATATAAAGTAGTGGAAACTAGAAGATTAGTTAAATATGGACATTAGTTAAATAGTTAAGTTATAGTGTATTAGTTAATAGTGTATTAGTTAATAGTGTATTAGTTATTAGTGTATTAGTTATTAGTGTATTAGTTATTAGTGTATTAGTTAATAGTGTATTAGTTATATTAGTTAAATATGGATAATTTATAGATAAAATGACTTTATTTTACACTTTGTAAAAATTTTACAAGAGTTTGTGGGTGAAGTTGAGGCATGCAAGCTCCCTCTTCCACGTAACCCACAATCAGGGAAGTCTGAATATAACGTTTGAGTGAGCTCAAAAGTGAGACTAATAATAATTTATTATTGTTTAATCAGCGAAGAACAGGGTTAGTCAGTGAAACTGAAAGATTCTAATAAGTCAAAAATTCTTTTAAAATATTTTTTCATAATTTTTCGGCCATAATTGTGATGAAAAATGCAGTAAAAATTCTTTCTCACTGACTAAGTCTGTATCAATGTTTGAATCGATTAATATTCACAATATTTTACAGTAGTTGAAATGCTTGTTATATGTTGGGCTGTCAAAATGGATGTTGATTTTTGCTGAACACATTTGGCGTTCTTCAAAATTGATTAACTGTAGGCTGTATTAATCGATAAAAACATTGATACAGAGTTAGTCAGTGAAAAAGAATTTAAACTAGCCTACTTTTTTAATTTTTTAAGGGTGGGCGGTAGTGAACGGCAAACTGCCGAACGGCAAAATCAAGCCCCATAAGAACAATGTAATTTTTATCAATCTCTTGGAGCAGATAGAGCCTCTATTTATGGACAGATTTTCACGTTCTTTATGTCATTGGAAAGAGAATTCAATTTTCCAGGGGCGTGACCTTTTACTTTTTTGATTTCTAGTTTATTTTAATAATTATTGTATAATTAATCAGCTATAAAAGTATTGAACTGTAATTATTGAAATTCAGGAAAATGAAAATTTTTCATTTAGAAATCGAAAAATTGAAAAGTCACGCCCCTGGAGAATTTAATTATCTTTTCAATGACATAAAAAACGTGAAATTCTGTCCATAAATAGAGGCTCTATCTGCTCCAAGGCTGAGGCCGCACTGCCGGTGGGTAGATCCTGGAGGGTGGAGGGTAGTTGGTAAATCTATAGAACATACAAACCATCCACAGTAATACATCGTATGAATGGTATGACGTCATACTGTTTTTTGAGGTTATGTTGTCCATATTTAAGAATTTCAAGATGGCGGCTGATCACATACCATTCATACGATGTATTACTGTGGATGGTGTGTATGTTCTATAGATTTACCAACTACCCTCCACCCTCCAGGCTCTACCCAGCGGCAGTGCGGCCTCAGCCCAAGAGATTGATAAAAATTACATTGTTCTTATGGGGCTTGATTTTGCCGTTCGGCAGTATGATGTCCACTACACGCCACCCTTAAAAAATTAATAAAAGTAGGCTAGTTTAAATTCTTTTTCAATGACTAACTCTGTATCAATGTTTGAATCGATTAATACAGCCTACAGTTAATCAATTTTTGAAGAACGCCAAAAGTTGTTCATCCATGTGTTCCACATCCATTTTGACAGCCCAATATATAACAAGCATAAATAACCACTGTGAAATATAAATATAAATAACAGCATATAACCACTGTGAATTCCAGCCTAACAAGCAGAACAATGAATAATAATGATAATAATAATCACTGAGTTCAACAATCATCGAGATAATTGAGCAACGCTCAGTCAGTTCAATGCAACAATTGTCACATAATTGGTACAGTTGACATGATCTGGTTGCGCAGTCTGTTGTTTGACTGTGTTGTGGGAGGAGGAGGAGGAGGAGGAGGGAGGAGGAGGAGGAGGAGGAAGGAGGGGAGGTTTGGTTTCGAAAGTTGGCATTAATAATTGTTGTTCCATCACTCTATCACATGCAATAACCACCCCAAGCCCCCCCCCCCCCCCCAACCCATACAAATAGGCCAACATTTTCACAAAATACATTATTTGGGAGGGGCAGCTGTGCAGATTTTACTGCAACTGAGTGTTGTATTGCGTGTGTGGGGGTGGGGGAGTTAGGGGATATTTAATTGGGATTGAATTGTGGTGAGGGGTTGTATATTTTTTGAGAAAAGGAGATCGAGGGAAAGTGGAAGAGGAGGAAGAGGAGGAGAAGTAGGAGAAGGGGAGACGGAGAGGAGGAGGGGGAATGTGAGGAGAAGAGGAGAGGAGAAGGAGGAGGAGCAGGGAGAATAGGAGGAGGAAGAGGAGGAGAGAAGGAGGAGGAGGAGAAGGAGGAGCAGAAAGAGAGAGAAGGATAAGAAGAAGAAGAAGAAGAAGAAGAAGAAGAAGAAGAAGAAGAAGAAGAAGAAGAAGAAGAAGAAGAAGAAGAAGAAGAAGAAGAAGAAGAAGAATAAGAAGAAGAAGAAGAAGGTGAATAAAAAGGAAAGGAGAAGGAAAACTCATTAGAATGATTAAAAAAAGGAGATGATGAAGAAAAAGAAGGGGATGGATGAAGAGGAAAGAGGAAGGAGGAGGAAGGAGAAGGAGGGAAAAGGAGAAGAAGAAAAAGGAGAAGAAGAAAAGGAAGAGGGAGAAGAAGAAGTAGAAGAAGAAGAAGAAGAGGGAGAGGGCGAAGAAGAAGAATAAGAAGAGGAAGAAGATGAAGAAGCAGTAGAAGGAGGAGGAGGAGAAGAAGAAGAAGGAGAAGAATACAGAGAAAGAGTAGAAGAAAAAGAAGAATACAGAGAAGAAGAAAAAGAAGAAGAGGGAGAAGAGGGAGAAGAGAGAGGGAGAAGAAGGAGGGAAGGAGAGAGAAAGAGGGAAAGGAAGGAGAAAAAGAGGGAAATGAAGGAGGAAGGAAGAGGAGGAGGAAAACAGAGGAGAAATTTGGGGTTCATATTATAACTATTGTGATGATGGGGTTGTTTTTTCGTGAGGGATGTGAAATATATCACGTTTAATGTGGGGGGCACTATATGCAACTGTGCAGCTATTATATAGTCTGTCCAAGCAAAGAAGACCCTCTGGCAAGATGAGAAAATTACTCCAGCTCGGTTAATATTCATTCAAATATTATTGATTTGGTCACAATCGTAGGATGAAATAATCTGATCTACAATTTGAGACCAAATGAATATTTCTTGAAGTAATATTGACCGAGCTGGAGTCATTTTCTAATCTTGCCAGAGGGTCTTCTTTGCTTGGACATACTATACTGTAGAACAAATTGAAACCAGGAGCCGCTTACAGCTGGTGCCGAAAATTGAGGCTGCTGGCGATTGACAGTTATTAAAATTCAGCTCTGTTAGAACAGTCAAAAGCTGTCTTCAAATGCGATCAGTATAGCTGGGGTCGCTTTTGTGACGATGTACTCTCGAAGACACTCGCCCATTATACAGAGTGTTTCAGGAGGAATGTGCAATACTTCTCAGGCTGATTCCTTACACCAAGTAGACAAAAAAGTTCCATGGGACCAACCCCCAAAAACGCTTTGTTACCGAGATAACAATGGCGGAAAACTGAGATTTTTCAAAATATATTAATATTCCTAATTTTTTAGAAGCTTTAGTGATGTTCTTAAATAATCAAATCTCATGTAAAATTAGTTGAGGAATCCAATGAATCCAGTTCCAAGTTTGTAACTTCAACGGTTATTGAGATAATTGGAAAAAAATGCTAGAAAACGCCATTTTTCAACAATAAGGGTTATAACTGGATAAGGAATAATAAAATTGTATTTTTTATTAATGGAAGTTGAAGAGAGTCGGATTCTAAAGAAAAAGTTAAATGGTGGCGTTTGTGTGAAGCTTACCCAAATCTCAGTAATAGCGATCAAAAATCGAAAAATCTCTACTAAACATAAATTCATCACTTGTGCTATTTTTTGGTCAATTTTGCGACTAAAGCCTCTAAAAAATTAGAAAAATTAAATTTTTTTTTGAAAAATCTCAATTTTCCGCCATTTTTATCTCGGTAACAGAGCGTTTTTGGGGGATGGTCCCATGAAACTTTTTTTTGTCTACTTGGTGTGAGGAATCAGCCTGAGAAGTATTGCACATTCCTCCTGTAATACTCTGTATTTTTCAATATTTTTGTTATGATTTTTTATCATTTTTCATCTAGCATAAATAAGCTATTTGAAGTTTAGTAGTTGAAACTGTTGACCGCCGTAACGTATTGGCGGAGCAAAGAATTCGTCCAGCTTTATTATTGGGGCGGGGATTCCTTTACGGTAGCAAAGTAGCCCATAGCTACTGTAACCTATTACTGTATTGTTATTACACTTCTTTTCCAACTTTTTGTTTTACGGTTTCTGGCGATTTGCCTCGATAATGAAGTCACAAACTTGGAGGAAAATTCATTAGAATGATGGAAAAAAAAGGAAAAATACGAAGAAGTAGAAGAAAGAAGAAAAGAAGAAGAAGAAGAAGAAGAAGAAGAAGAAGAAGAAGAAGAAGAGGAGAGGAAGAGAGGAGGAGAAGAAGAACAAAAATAAGAATAGAAAAAGAAGGAGATAAATAAAGAAGAAGAAGAAGAAAGAAGGAGATGAATAAAGAAGAAAAGAAGTAGAGAAAAGAAGAAGAAGAAGAAGAAGAAGAAGAAGAAGAAGAAGAAGAAGAAGAAGAAGAAGAAGAAGAAGAAGAAGAAAGAAGAGAAAGAAGAAAAGAAAGAAGAAGAAAAGAAAAAGAAGGAGATAAATAAAGAGGAAAGAAGTAGGAAAATTCATTAGAATGATCAAAAGAAGGTGAAGACGAAGAAGAAGAAGATAAGGAGGAGGAGGAGGAGTGAGAAGAAAAAGAAGAATAAGATTAAGAGGAAGAACAAGAAGATAAATAAAGAGTAGGAAAGGAGTAGTGAAACACATTAGAAAGAAAGCTAGCTAATGACTGTTCCAGCTGAAGAAGAAGAAGAAGAAGAAGAAGAAGAAGAAGAAGAAGAAGAAGAAGAAGAAGAAGAAGAAGAAGAAGAAGAAGAAGAAGAAGAAGAAGAAGAAGAAGAAGAAGAAGAAGAAGAAGAAGAAGAAGAAGAAGAGAAGAAGAAGAAGAAGAAGAAGAAGAAGAAGAAGAAGAAGAAGAAGAAGAAGAAGAAGAAGAAGAAGAAGAAAAGAAGAAGAAGAAGAAGAAGAAGGAAGAAGAAGAAGAAGAAGAAGAAGAAAAGAAGAAGAAGAAGAAGAAGATAGAAGAAGAAGAAGAAGAAGAGAGAGGGAGAAGAAAAAAGAGGAGAAGATTAAGAGGAAGAACAAGAAGATAAATAAAGAGTAGGAAAGGAGTAGTGAAACACATTAGAAAGAAAGCTAGCTAATGACTGTTCCAGCTATAGACTTATAAAGCTAGAAAGCTTGACTATAAAGGCGCCGCAATTTGTGAATTTGGCTCACAGCCATGCAATTGTCATGCAATAAAGTTCCTTGAATCTTCTCTTATCTGTAGATTTACCCAGCTAATATTTATATCTGATATTCAAGAGTTTTATATACAGGGTGTTTCAGGAAGAATGTGAAATACTTCTCAGGCTGATTCCTTACACCAAGTACACGAAAACGTTCCATGGGACAAACCCCCAAAAACGCTTTGTTACTGTGATAACAATGGCGGGAAATTAAGACTTTTCAAAAAATATTAATTTTTCTATTTTTTTAGAGGCTTCACTTAGGTTCTAAAATAATCAATTCCTATGTAAAATTAGCTGAGGAATTCAACGAAACCAGTTCGATTTTTGATCGCTATTTCTGAGAATTGGGTAAGATTTACACAATCGCCGCCATTTAACTTTTTTTCGGATTCCGACTCTCTTCAACTTCTAGTGATAAAAAATACAAATTTATAATTCCTTATCCAGTGATAACCCTTATTGGTGAAAAGTTGCGTTTTTAGCATACTTTCCCAATTATATCAATAACCGTTGAAGTCACAAACTTCAAACTGGTTTCATTGAATTCCTCAGCTAATTTTACATAAGAATTAATTATTTTAGATCATAAGTAAAGCCTCTAAAAAATTAGAAAACCTAATATTTTTTGAAAAATCTCAATTTTTCGCCATTGTTATCTCGGTAACAAAGCGTTTTTGGGGGTTTGTCCCATGGAAGTTTTTTGTCTACTTGGTGTAATGAATCAGCCTGAGAAGTATTGCACATTCCTCCTGAAACACTGTATATGGCTGCATTACCTCAAAAATTGATAAAAATATGTGTGATGAATGTATGTGATGAAATAATGAATTTAAACAATAGAATGTTGAAAACTATTTCCGGTGAAATAAATTAATTTATTGGTGAGTAATAAATGTAATTAAAAAAGTTCCATTTTCGAGCGTTATCAAATGAAGTCTGTCCAAGCAAAGAAGACATTCTGGCCAGATGGGAAAATGACTCCAGCTCGGTCAATTTTGGTTAAAATTCATAAATTTGGTCTCAAATTGTAGAAAACATTCGGATCTACAATTTGAGACTAAATTTGTAATGTTTGGACCAGTATTGACCGAGCTGGAGTCATTTTCCCATCTTGCCAGAATGTCTTCTTTGCTTGGACATACTATAGCAGTTATAATGCTCTAGTATTTCATTACCAAACGAACCATAAACACTATGGTTCAATAATAAGCAGGTGTAGTTCGAAACAAGTGAAGTGATGTACAGTAAAAGGTACGGGCACTTCACCTGCTTCGTGAATACGAGCCGCCAGTGGTGTGGTTCGTACAAGCTGGGAAGACACTTCGTTACAATATAAAGTCTATGGCGATGGCGTGTCTTCTCCAATAATTGCACGGTATGTTCATGGCTAATTGATTCAAGTACCACATCATTAGTAATTATCTAATTGCAATATAAGTGTATTTGTGAATTGGAATAATCTGATCGCCGATTGGGTAATTAGCTGGATAACAGCCTTCCATTCACTCAGCCCGGGATAGATTATGTCTTTTTTATAATTCATAATTTCTAGAGATTTTATCACTCAATATCATTTTTATCACTAATCTGTTTCAAATGAATCTGTTCTGTCAATTAGTCAAAATGGAAAGCATTTCCGTCTCCTCTCATGCTGAGTGAAAATGTCCTATTCAACGACATAAAATTGTTTTTTTTGTCAATGGCGCAACAGCCCTATGAAGGGCCTAGGCCTACCAGCTGGTTGCCAGTTTCATATTCACCAAACTATACAGTCCATCCAAGCAAAGAAGACACTCCGGCAAGACGGGAAAACGACTCCATCCCGGCCAATACCGGCCCAAAAGCTATAAATTCTCAAAAGAATCCAAAGCCCCCGAACCAACACCGACCGAGCCGAAGCCACCCCCCACCCCACCAGAATACCCTCCCAGCCCGGACAGAAAATACAGCAGGCGAATAATCATCAACCAGGATAGAGGTAACGTGTGGTTAGCACGTCGATCCTCTCAACCATAAGCCAGTCTTCACAACCAAGTGAAGATGCATAACACCTCTGAATAACATGCAGTTAATCAGTTAGAGTGTAATGGAACAATTACTATTCCTCCAAAAACGGGAAACGACTGACTGTCTTTGCTAACGACATCCAATCTCCCAAAGAAGGGGAATGACATGAAATTATGATTGATTTTTAATCATATTTAGAAGATCCATATCCATTAATGCATAAATCAAATAGGAAGGTTTTGTATCCTTTTTCCTCTATTGTATAATTAATGATGAAATGAATGACCTTGCATCTTTGTTAATATTGTTATTCATGAAATTAGATTGATAATATTTATTTGAAGTGTACGATAAATTAAATTATTATAATCATAATATTTGCTCACTTTTATCTTATCATATATGATATATAGAATATATTCTACATATGTGTTGGACAGAAAGTCACTAAAATCTCATATTTCATCAACAAATTGATAACTCGCATCATTGAAAATGATAATTTTCAACTTGATAATCTTCATTAGTCAAATATCTCGAATCAAGAGCAGTTATGATAATACAGAGTGTTCCGAAAAGAGATGATTCGAGTACCACCACGGTGTTCTTTGGAACACTCTGTGAATAAATATTCTTCTGTGAATATAACCATTGAGTATGGGTATAAGTACTTATATACACACTCAATTATACAGGGTGTTTCAGGAGGAATGTGCAATACTTCTCAGGCTGATTCCTTACACCAAGTAGACAAAAAAGTTCCATGGGACCAACCCCCAAAAACGCTTTGTTACCGAGATAACAATAGCGGAAAATTGAGATTTTTCAAAACATATTAATTTTTCTAATTTGTAAATCTTACCCAAATCTCAGAAATAGCGATCGAAAATCGAAAAATTGACAAAACAGCACAAGTGATAAATTTGTGAATAGTAGCGATTTTGCCATTTTCGATCGCTATTTCTGAGATTTGTGAAAAATTTACACAATCGCCGCCATTTAATTTTTTCATCAGAATCCTACTCTCTTCAACTTCCATTAAAAAAAATACAAATTTATGATTCCTTATTTAGTTATAACCCTTATTGTTGAAGAATGGCGTTTATTAGCATATCTTTCCAATTATCTCAATAACTGTTGCAGTTACAAACTTGAAACTGGTTTCATTGAATTCCTCAGCTGATTTCACATACGAATTGATTATTTAAGAACCTGAGTGAAGCCTCTAAAAAATTAGAAAAATATTTTTTGAAAAATCTCAATTTTCCGCCATCTTTGTTATCTCGGTAACAAAGCGTTTTTGGGGGTTGTCCCATGGAACTTTTTGTCTACTTGGTGTAAGGAATCAGCCTGAGAGGTATTGCACATTCCTCCTGGAACACCCTGTATAATTGATCAGAATGCAGGTTTACCGCTGTTTTGGACTGCCGGTCTCCCCACCCACTCACAGTTCTTGACTGTCACAGTCCGAACTGTACCAACGCACTTTATTCAAATAATTTATTTTCCCAAAATCACTATCAAAGTGAATGCGAAGCTATGTTAGAGTTTCATTGTGAATTATTAATAATTGCTCTCGCTATGGTTAATTAGAGCTGGTGAATAGTCTATCCAAGCGAAGAAGACATTCTGGCACGATTGAAAAATTACTCCAGCTCGGTCAATATTTGTTCAAAGATTATATACTTTGTTTCAAATTGTAGAAAACATTCAAATCAACATTTTGAGACGAAATTTGAACCAAAATTGATCGAGATGGAGTCATTTTCCCATCTTAGCAGAATTTCTTCTTTGCTTGTACGAACTATAGCAGTCCCTTTGATCCTCTTGTTGTGGTAGATGTGAGATTTGTTAAATTGAAGAATTAATAATAGATCTTGCTCCAAAACAGATTTGTGAGAGCACTGACTAAAATCAACCCTCTGCCTTCTATGGAAGATTCATGAGTTAGTTACGAATTCAGTTCCAGTTTTTGTGATAAAGTCTCTGACTGCATTCCATTTTATAAACGTAGAAGGCTGATTCTGTAGATTGATAGAATTTGACTTGTATTTTTCAATTTAATTCAATTTTATTTTTCCAAAACATAATACAATAGTAAAATATTCGTAACATCAAACATATAATAAAGAATAGCCGGCAGGCTCGCTTCGCTCGCCTTCTCCGCCTAGCCAGGGGGCTCCGCCCCCTGGACCCCCGACAGTATCAGCAGTGTCAGAGAGTCAAACAGGCTCGCTTTGCTCGCCTGCATGACCTCTGTCAGTGTAAGCTGGGACAAACAGGTTCGCTTCGCTCGCCTGCAAATTAGGTTCAGAAGAGATTCAAAACTCATTGAACACAGCATTTCTAGACCTAATCTGGACCTGTTCACCAAATTTCGACATTTTCTACCAATTTATTCTCGAAAAATCCCCAAAAAAAACTCTGAAAATTCCGAAAAATAGTAAAACGCTGATATTGAGCGTAACCTTGGAAACTATATCGGACATAGTTTGAAACTTGATTCAATATCTTCCAAATTAGTTTATCTATAATCTCGCTGAACCATTGAATTTACAGTAAGGATTGGTCGTATCAAGGCGGAAGATATGCAACCCGCAAAACATCTACAATTTTGAAAAACCTGATTATTGGCGTAATCTTGAACGGAATTCAAAAATATCTTAACACAACATTTCTAGACCTTATCTGAACCTACCTACCAAATATCAACATTTTTTACCGATTGGTTCTTGAAAAAATGAGAAAACGCCGAAAAACTATAGAAGAACTTAAATATTTGGCGTATCCTTGAAAAGTTCTTAAAATCCTTTCTTAGCGCGCGTCTAAACGTCCAACTGAACATGCCTGCCAAATTTGAACGCATTCGGTTCAGTGGATTTTTAATTCTGGTGATGAATCAGTCAGTCAGTCAGTGCCATTTTGCATTTATAGATATACTACATAGTATGTAGATATTTTATATATATAGATATACTACAAAGTATGCAACAACAAAAATACTACTAAAAGAAGCTATAACTCCCACAACTAAAAGGTACGTTCACGGAAAAGCCTATACAAGGTAAATCCTTAGCGTAGACTTAATTTGCTAAAAATTTATGAATCACAAACTATGAACTTAGAAACTACATATAACCAAAATAAGAACGAAGATTAAGTTAGTAACACAATACATGACAGGGATCCGTTTATTTCTCGAGTTTGTATTCAAACTGACTTCATCTCTGAAGTCAGGTCATCTGGTAGTTGATGAATAACTGTTACTGATACTCTCAGTTCATCTCTAAAGTTGGTACACGATCTAATTTACTTTCAAAATGATTAATGTACAATAACAATCGAATCAAATCAGAACAATATCCTGTTTCATATTTGAAACGTACTTTTGTTTCAATAAAGATACGAGACTTGTCAACCTGTTGAATTTTATAATTACATACTTCACAATAATTATGCATCACCTTGAATGTATCATTTTAGTTTTAGAGGTGAATAATCAAAGCATCTTAACTTGGAAATAATTATTCTTGTACATGCATAAAACATATGAAATTTAATGTGTTTTGAAAAATTTCAATTTTCCGCCATTGTTATCTCGGTAACAGAGCATTCTTGGGGATATATCCTATGGGAACTTTTTCCACTATTTAGGGTAACGAATCAGTTTGAGAAGTATTGCACATTTCTCCTCAAAACACCCGGTATACTTCTCGAATCTCTAAGTATAATTATTTTGTTCTTGATGCTAAAAGGGCAACATTCAATGTTAATTAATATTTGAAAAATTTACAAGCAATCAATAGAAAATGATCGAAAACCAACTAGTTTCTAAGCATTCTCCAATTATGTTTCTACTTATTTGAGTTAGCGCCTACGAAACAGGTGAAGTGCTGTACAGTAAAAGATACGGGCACTTCACCTGTCTCGTGGGTACGAGTCACCAGTGCCTTTAAAAGCATTATTTTTCTATAGTCTGTCCAAGCAGAGAAGAGCCTCTGGCAAGATGAGAAAATGACTCCAGCTAGGTCAATAATGTTTCCAAAATTATCAATTTGGTCTCAAATTGTAGGAAACATTCTGATCTACAATTTGAGACCAAATCAATAATTTTTGTACCAATATTGACCGATCTGGAGTCATTTTCGCATCTTGCCAGAGGCTCTTCTTTGCTTGGTCAGACTATAACTACACATTATATTTCAAGTCATTATGTTTCTACTACAGCACTTTTACATTGAATTACTCGTTCTTCTAATGCGTCAAAGTTGCTCTGAAATTATTTTTCGCCGGTGATGAAGCGGGTCTATCGATGGCTTTAGCATGGCTTTTAAATTTCCCAGGAGAAATCAGTGGATTTATTATGCAGTGCGGTGTTAATTTGCCATCAATCACACCGCAGAAATGATTGCAGGAGTTCTACTATCATATGATTGCAGGTTTGACGTCTAGTGGGATCGGACTCCCAAAATGCACGCTAATTTCACGACATTTGCTTGTTTATGCCATCTGAATTTCTGCTGAGTTGTCACATTGTGTTTGAGCACTATATTAATGGGCTGTGGTGGAATTATTGGGAATATAGCAATGTCATTCCAAATTATATTCACACTATTTATTTTGTAAATCATTATAATTGTCCAAAATTGTAACACTTGACAACATGAACCGATATCTGTTGTCAACTAAAAGATACGGTAAGGCTCTTTGATGAGGCCAAGTGTCAATACTGGTAGTTGATGAATAACTGTTACTGATACTCTGCTCTATCAGGACCGTCTGAGAATGGTCTGCAAGAGCGAAACAATTTGCTGAAGACGCTCTCAACCCGATTGGCTCTCGCAGACCACTCGCCAACTGTCCTGAGCAATCATAACATTTGTTGAGTAGTTATTAACGTGATATTAAATAAATAAAATAAAATAAATAATATAAATAAAATAAAATAAAAAAATAAAATATTGTGATCGTTATCCATATTTAATTAAACGACAAGACACAATATATTGAATAAAGAAATTCACATATTTATTTAAAATCTATATACTGGTTTCGGTTGCTATATAATTATCAATCTCTGGTAAACAAGAACTTGGAGTGAATAGCAACAGTATGAATACTGACGATCAAAAACCGCGCTATTGGTAGTTGCTTGAGCCAATCACAGTGAACGTCTGCCATTGGCTTAGACAAGCCCCTCCCCGATTAGAGGTTCAAACAAACGTTACAAAATGGCGATTCAAACAGCGAACTCAATAATTAATAGTGCAAACACAAATAATGGATAGTTACAATAAAATACGAAATAAATAGAAAAATGTTACGAAAGTATGAGAAAAAATGGAATAAGGTTATTTTTTAACAAATTTATTATAAAACTAGATTGGTAGTGTTGTACTGAGTGAAATGAATCTGGTCGTTTTGACTGAACTGTGAATTATTATCTTTTACCAATCCAGTTATAGTTGGGGCAAGAACAGAAGAGCCTCTTGCAAGATGGCGGAGGGAAGTGAGAGTGTAACTACGCATGCGCAGAACTGATATTTTCAGGGTGAAATCACTTCAGCCAACCTACGGTTTTTACACTAATCATAATCATATTGATTTCACGAATGAAAATATAATTATTTTTTTCATTTGTTCAATTATTGACATAAATGATAGCACAAATCATAACATAATTATGAACTAGGACAGAAAAGAATCGTCTGAGCCTGTACTAATTGTTCCTAAATTTGGTTATGTTGGAACAATTTTCATTTCAACGACTGGCAGCAGTGAATGGCAGCCATGTTGCCAAAGGCTCTTCTCTTCTTGGCTGAACTATAGTTCTGAAGCTTCTAGATCGCTCGAAGGTCTGCCATTGTTATTGAATTGCAGAAATTCAACATTCTCCTCGGCATTTTGCTATCAAGTATTTAGAAAATTTGGAATTCTCTTGAAATATCCTGATTTCGAAACTTCAAAATTAGAAAATTAGAAGCCCAGAACTTCAAAGTGACTATAGTATGATTTAGCTGTGACAATACTTTTCATAATATGCATATGCTCTGCATCAAGAACATTGATATTTTTTTCGAAATGAAGTACTGTGATACGGAAATAATATGATGCAAATTTTGAAATGAGCAGTTGATAGTTAGCTCATATGTAGGAGTAAATATTATAATCTAAACAAACTAGGAAGAAAACAAGCTAGAATTTGCAAACTGTATTTTTTGGGTAAGAAAAGGTTGTCACAGAAAAGGGTTCAACCTCAACCATCCCCCCCAAGACCCCCCCTCGTCAAAAAACCCCGATAAAGCAGTCATCAAGATTAATGAATGTTGCATTTAACAGAGCGGAGGCAGCAGTTAGTAAAGATCCCAAGAATATTCTGCTCTTACTACTATATATAGTCTCTCCAAGCAAAGAAGACATTCTGGCAAGATGGGAAAATGACTCCAGAGCGATCAATATTGGTCCAAAAATCATAAACTCTGTTTCGAATTGTAGATTAGAATGTTTCCTACAATTTGAAACCAAATTCATAATTTTTGAACCGATATTAACCGAGCTGAAGTAATTTTCCCATCTTGCCAGAAGGTCTTCTTTGCTTGGACAGACTATACAGCACTTCATTTATCTAGCTTAGAAAAGGGTTCACAGGATTATTTATATAATATTGAGAGAGTGAGAATGAGACAGAAAAGATGGAGGGATGGATTAAGCCAGGAAGGAGAAGAAGAATAAAAAAAGAGAGGTACGAAGAACAGGAGAGGATTGGGAAACAGTCTGAAGAGGAAAGAGCAAGAAAGATGGAGAAAAGAATGGAGAAGAGATGTTGGGAGAGCTGAATCTGCAAAAGAAGAAGGAGAAGAAGAAGAAGAAGAAGAAGAAGAAGAAGAAGAAGAAGAAGAAGAAGAAGAAGAAGAAGAAGAAGAAGAAGAAGAAGAAGAAGAAGAAGAAGAAGAAGAAGAAGAAGAAGAAGAAGAAGAAGAAGAAGAAGAAGAAGAAGAAGAAGAAGAAGAAGAAGAAGAAGAAGAAGAAGAAGAAGAAGAAGAAGAAGAAGAAGAAGAAGAAGAAGAAGAAGAAGAAGAAGAAGAAGAAGAACGAGAGGAAGAAGAGGAAAAAGAAGAAGAGGAGAAGAAGAAGAAGAAGAAGAAGAAGAGAAGAAAGAAGAGGAAGAAGAAGAAGAAGAAGAAGAAGAAGAAGAAGAAGAAGAAGAAGAAGAAGAAGAAGAAGAAGAAGAAGAAGAAGAAGAAGAGGAGGAAGATGAAGAAGAGGAAAAAGAAGAAGACGAGGAAGAAGAAGAAGAAGAAGGAGGAGAAAAAGAAGAGGAAGAAGAAGAAGACCTTTCTCTTAATACAGTGCAATTAGTAAGGATTGAGCATTATGTGGGCTGGCAGTTGTATGCTTGCTTTGTGGTCAGACTGAATTATTTGCCAACACATATTGGTTACTCCTCTCTCTCTCAGTCTCTCTCTCTCTCCAACTATCATTTTCTCCTCTCCACTTCGTATTCTCACCTCCTTCCATCCTTCTTCTCCACCCTCCACTCTCTTCATTAAACGTTAGCAGACCTAAATCTGTGGCTTTTCCACATTTTCTCTATTTATCGAGTTTTCTCCTTTCAAAGTCTTTTATGATGCTTTCTCTCTCTCTCTCTCTCTCTCTTCCCCCATTCAATGGATAACAATCGTATCGTCGCTTGTTCAAATCTCGCGCCGAATAAATTAATTTATGAATTGTGTGACGTCACTTATGTTCAAAATAATTATTCCATTCCCTTTAATTGCTTCCCTCGTCTCTTCCATCTTCCAGTTCTACATTTTGTAGATTTCAATTCTTATTGATAATCTATTCTCTATTACTCCATCTTCTTCTCTTCACTCATTCTCATTTATTCTCCACAATCCTTCCCTTCCTTTTTTTGTCCTTCCACTCCCATCTACTCTTCTTCACTTTGCTCTCTTTCGACACTTTATCCATCTTCTTCTTCTACTTGTCCTCCTCCTACTCCTTCTTCTTCTTCTTCTTCTCCTTCTCCTTTTCTTCTCTCTCTTCTTCTTCTCTTCTACTTCTTCTTCTTCTTCTTCTTCTTCTTCTTCTTCTTCTTCTTCTTCTTCTTCTTCTTCTTCTTCTTCTTCTTCTTCTTCTTCTTTCTTCCTTCTTCTTCTTCTTTTCTCTTCTTCTTCTTCCTCTTCTTCTTCTTCTTCTTCTTCTTCTTCTTCTTCTTCTTCTTCTTCTTCTTCTTCTTCTTCTTCTTCTTCTTCTTCTTCTTCTTCTTCTTCTTCTTCTTCTTCTTCTTCTTCTTCTTCTTCTTCTTCTTCTTCTTCTTCTTCTTCTTCTTCTTCTTCTTCTTCTTCTTCTTCTTCTTCTTCTTCTTCTTCTTCTTCTTCTTCTTCTTCTTCTTCTTCTTCTTCTTCTTCTTCTTCTTCTTCTTCTTCTTCTTCTTCTTCTTCTTCTTCTTCTTCTTCTTCTTCTTCTTCTTCTTCTTCTTCTTCTTCTTCTTCTTCTTCTTCTTCTTCTTCTTCTTCTTTCACTTGTTTGTAAGTGGATCTTAGAGTTACAAGTTTGTAATAACCATGGGTTTGAACATAACTGATTGGAAATAATAATGGAGTTTACAGTTTAATAAATTAATATAGTATTCACTTGTTAATAGCCTACTATACTTTTGACGAAAACGAAAGTTCCAAATACAAATAAATAGATTTATCCAACTACAGTAATACCAGTCTTCAAATCCATACTCAACCTCTTATTTTCATTATTCGTTATGATTTGATCACAGTGCTGTATGTTAAACTTTCAATATCATGAATGACGTATCAAATATTTGATAGGAAGGTTTTGTATAGAACATTATACTGGAAGCAAGATCTTTGAAGCAGGAGCTTCCTATTCGATTTTTCATTAAGATAGTAGATGGTTTTTTAATGTATCATTCTGAAATTGAATGTATAGTCTGTCCAAGCAAAGAAGACCCACTGGCAAGATGGGAAAATGACTCTAGCTCGGTCAATATTGGATCAAAAATTATCAATTTGATCTCAAATTGTAGGAAACAATTTGACCTAACATTAAGACAACATTTATAATCCTTGAACTAATATTGTCCTAGCTGGAGTCATTTTCCCATCTTGCCAGAGGGTCTTTTTTGCTTGGACAGTCTATATCATGGTGGTTTACAATATAAACTATTCCATTGTTTTAGTTTATTATTGAAGCGGTACCAAATAGAAGACACTTTTTCATGAGAAACTGGAATAAATTAGAGCAAAATTTAATTGAATCAACATTGTTTCAATTAAAAACTTAATTGAAACAGTAGTTTCTGTGGTGAAAATAAAACCACAATCTCACTCTCCACAGATGTTTGAAACTCGAATTTATTTATTGACATCACAACAATACTCTGTTCTCTCTTGAGAAACAACAGACGTTGAAATACCAGATTCCAACCAAATTGGCGTTTGGTAAATAACTGTTATAAACATTCAGCTCTATTAGGACAGTCGGTGAGCGGTCTGCGAGAACAATTCGCGTTGAGAGCAGCCTCAGCAAAACGATTCGCTCTTGTAGACCGCTCTTGGACTGAACTGACAGAGCTGAGCATTGATAACAGACATTCGGGAGCCGCCAGTTTCGTGTAAATTGTTGTACAACATTTGCATTCATTTGAATGAAGAAACCATCTTCTAGAAATAATGGAACTCAGATTGAGAAACTTCTGAATCTTGAATAATACCGTATTTCCCGAGGTCAATATGCTAATACTCTACATTTATAATAAGTAATATTATTACTTGAGGGGTGGTGTCAATATCTATATTTGCATTATTCCTGTATAGTATTGTATAATGATTATACTGTACACAGAAACAGTGTACTGTATGATATCCTACATATGTATTATTATATTGTGATAAATGAACATCAATTAAGTTTAAAAATTATATTTTCTTAATATCATTAAAACTCAAGTAATGTCCATCGCAGTATCAAGAGTTTATAAAGATATTGTCATTGCTGACTCAAAAACGTTTTAATATGTTTTATCTGTCTCTTGTACGTGATGTAACCTACTAACAGCTGATGTTAAGCATCTATTGTCTCTTTTGATTTAGACAAAAATTATCTAGGCATAACTGGATGTCACTTCTAATTTACAGCATCAACTGTAAATGTACTTGCGAAAATCACAGATCTAAATAGATTATACTGTATCTAAAAATGTATTTTGCTCAAATGTATTTCAGAAAATGCCCACATTTCAAGTAACAATAATGTTTTTCATACGCTTGCTTTTTTCAGATTTCTACTATCATATGATTGCAGGTTACTCCTGGTGGATCAGGGTTCTCCGGCCTACCTTCTAATTTTAAAATAAATCAATAAAATATAAACAATTCATAATAATTATTGAGCTCTTCTTCTCTTCTCTCTCAAAAATAATGAGGTGTATGTTATCCACAGTAACTGTTAACGACTACAAGAACTATTTAAAATAGGCCTTATTTATTATGAATCCTCCTTATGTTGAAAAAATCAAGCGATTTGCGGTTTAAAATTTTAAATTCCATGTGAAACAGGATATACTACTACTACTACTACTATTAATACCAAGGTAGTATGTCAAAAGCTATCTATTTGTAAAAAGTAAGCAAGTAAGCTGATACTCGTTTCAATGCTCGTCTCTCATTGGCCAGCTTCTGCCAGTGGGTGGGAGTTGAAAGTGGGAGGGAGCAAGAGGTCTCCCCCAATCACAGCGCTTCATTTCTGTAATAGTCGGTTTATCCATTTCTTTCTCACCAGCAGCCATTTGCTTTGTCTTTAACACGCGTATCAAACACTTTTTAAAAAGTTTGGTGATAGAAATTCTTGATAACATTTTACACATTTGATAGAGTTTGGTTGAGTGGTACAAATTCGCCTATTAAAAGGTACAAGAGAACGCCGATTACCCGAAGTAATTGGGACCGGGGTCAAATCGGATAAGCAAAAATTCGGATAATTGGACATGTGTTGAAACAATGTGTTAAACTTGGAATAAACGTTAACATTTGAAAAGTACAGAGAAATTATGTTGAATTAATATGGAAAACAAAGCAATTACTGTACTAAACTACGGTACAGTAGGTAGGCCTAAAATTCGAAAGAAAGTTAGAAA